>JBBDGP010000526.1:2325000-2385000 GCA_037952835.1 Lithobates septentrionalis | reverse complement strand
GCCCCGTATCTCGGGGCCACTTAGTGCTAGGAACTTCAGCTTTGGATAAATCGGTTCGGAAAATGAAATTTTTTGCTGCAGAAAAAGTATTTATATATATAACCATCTTTTGAAATTCGAAATTCATATAGAATGAATTCAAATTCGAATAGAAAAGATTAGAATAGGAATACAATAGAACAGAAAATAATCTAATATATATATTATATTTTATTCTATTCTGTTCTATTGTTTTTCTAGTCTATTTTCTTTTCTATTCGAATTCGAATTCATTCTATATGAAATTCGAATTTCGGAAAATGGTTATATATATATATATATATAACCATTTTCCGAAATTCGAATTTCATATAGAATGAATTCGAATTCGAATAGAAAAGAAAATAGACTAGAAAAACAATATTTTACTCAATTGTGTTCTATTGTTTTTCTAGTCTATTTCCTATTTCTAGTCTAATCTTTTCAATTCGAATTCGAATTCATTCTATATGAAATTTGAATTTCGAAAAATGGTTTTATATATATATATATATATATATATATATATATATATATATATATATATATATATATATAAAATATTTATATATATAACCATCTTTTGAAATTAGAATAATAATCTATTCTAATCTTTTATTTTCAAATTCGATTTCATTCTATATGAAATTCGAATTTCAGAAAATGGTTATTTATATATATATATATATATATATATATATATATATATATATATATATATATATGTATATATATTTTATTTTATTTTTTTCTGATCTATTGTTTTTTTATGATATTATTTTCTATATATATATATATATATATATTAATTAGATATTTATTTATATATAACCATCTATTGAAATTCGAAATTCATTTAGAATGAATTCAAATTCGAATAGAAAAGATTAGAATAAAAAAAAAATAGAACAGAATAGAATAAAATATAATATATATACACATTATATTTTACTCAATTCTGTTCTATTGTTTTTCTAGTCTATTTCCTATTTCTAGTCTAATCTTTTCTATTCGAATTCGAATTCATTCTATATGAAATTCGAATTTCGGAAAATGGTTTTATATATATATATATATATATATCGAATTTCAGAAGATGGTCATATTCTGTTGTATTTTATTAAATTCTATTAAATTCTGTTCTATTCTTTACGATTCTTTTATGTTTATTCTATTGTTTTATTATTTTATATTCTATTTTATTGTATTTTTTTTTTAGAAATCAATTTATATTTTTTCTAATTCGATTCGAATTTGTTTTCGAATTCGAGTCGAATAGATTTCGAATTTGTTTTCGAATCGAATATATTTCGAATTTGGTTTCGAATTCGATTCGAATTCGATTCGAATTTCGGCCGTGGGTTTTCGATTCGAAACATTTCGGATTCGTTTAAATTCGTTAGTATTGTAATTCGGTATTTCGGATGCATCCGAATGTCCGAATAATGAAAATTTCGTCTGAATTTCGATTCGGAACTAAACGAAATGCACATGTCTAGCCGGAAGCGCTCGGTCTTGTAAAACTAGCGATCATAATGGAGATATCTCATTCGTCATGCGGCAAATTATGAAATCTAGAAATGGAGTGCATTCTCTTCTTCTTAATAATGCATTAATAATGAAGTTGCTTTGCTGCTGATATTCACAGAGTTCTGACAAACTTATTTTTTATTCTTTATAATGATCTCCTAAATAATAATATTTATTTTTTTTTGTTTTATTTCTCGTGATCTCCAGAATAATCTTTTTTATTTACTTATTTATTTTTTCTAGTGATCTCCATTTTTTTTTTTTCGTTTTGGGGGTCAAGTTACCACAACACCATTATTATCTTGTAAAACACAAGCCAAATATTTGTCAAAAACAAAATTTAAAATTTAATAGGGAGCACAAGGTCAGAATGAAATAAAGAGGAAGGCAATGCTGGAGAAACAGTTGGAATTGGTGAAGCCTTTGTACCCCAGGGCAGACATCAATTATTTGACTGTCAAAATTGGTAACCTGAGGAGTCCATTTAATAGGGAGCACAATACGGTCCAGGACTCTGAGAGATCAGGAGCAGCAGCAGATGACATGTATGTCCCGAGGCTGTGTTCTTACAATAGCCTGTGTTTATGCCAGACCACACCAAACCCAGGCCATCACTCTCAACACTTCCTTTCACGCTTCCTTCCATGCTGCTGTGGTGGGTTGGGTGGCTGTGGTGTTGGTGGTGTTGGTGGTGTCGCTGGAGGTGGTGGAGGAGTATGGTCCAACTTACAAAGGTGGGTTTGAGTTGTTAGTTCGCCCCATGTCCCCTTGTTTAGGGCCTTCCAAATTAGTTCTTCACAGATTGTGGGTTGGCTCTCCTCCATGTTTTCTAGTTTGCTTGCAGTGTGACAAGTCAAAATGCCTTGTGTACACCAGGGGTTGTGTTAAGTGCCGCAGTAGCCTGTTTGAGGGAAAACAGCCGTGGACTCCTCAAGATTCCTTGCCTTCCCGGTCCTTTTGTTAGGAGGGCAGAAGGGAGGAACCTGGGATTCAGTCAGGCTGCTTTCCACGGCCTCCTCCTGGCTGAGACTTTCCTGTGTATGAAAATGGTACATAGTTTTTGGTTTTTGGTTATCAATCACACACAATTTTGAGCTCATGACTGTTGCAAATTGAATGTTAACAAATAGAAAAGACTATCATTCTGACCCCAGCATTTTTTATTCTTGTCCCAATCATTTTTATATACTACTGTCTATTGACAGTAAGGATCAAACTTTGTTAAATCAGAAATTAGTGATCAATAACATCTAGTTAACATCATTCAATTTTTGACAAATATGTTCAACAATGCTATACCTGGGTCAAACTGGGCTCCTCCACATCTTCCTGAGTGGAAGGCCCAGGTTGGACTTCAGGAGCCTCAGCTGATGTGGAAGGAAGTGTTGAAGGAAGTGTTGATAGTGATGGCCTGGGTTCCGTCTGGTCGGACAAAAAAACGCAGTCTGTCATAGTAGCACAGCCTGGAGACATATACGTCATCTGCTGCTTCTCCGGATCTCTGGGATCCCTGGACCTTCCTGCGCTCCCTATTGAATGTGCTCCTCAGGCTACCAATTTTGGCCTTCAAATAGTTGATGTCTGCCGTGGGATACACAGACTTCACCAATTCCAAAAGTTTATCCAGCACTGCCTTCCTCTTTTGCTTGTTTGAATAGTCTCTGCATTAGACTTGCCATAGACATAGCAGCTCCCTGTATTTATCAATGAAGTTGGGCAGGAAGTCAGTGTCTGTGAATTTATCCACCATCTTATCTGCAAGACACAACACAAGACAAACCCTAATGTCAGGCTAAACTCTCCTAATCTTGTCCCAATTTAGGCCTCAATCTCTAAGCAGTATAGACCACTAACCACTGATGCCCCAAGTTACAATTGTACCTTCGTTTGAACGGTCGGCGCTTGCAATCCTCCGTCCTCCACTCACAGATCGTACGTACTTCGCATGCGTGTTATGCTTTATATACACTGCGCATGCGTCAAACTCCACCCCTGTCCTTCTTTCTAGTTTATTCCCTGCCTCTTCTCTTTCGGGGCAGAGGGAGAGCACATGGCGGAGACACAGGAGGTGCCTGCAGAGGGCAGCAATGACGAGGAAAGCCCAGAGCAAGGCAGTTCCACATCCAGGAGGAGATATAAGTCCTCAAATATGTCCTTTGAAGAGATTGTGAAGGTGGTGGACATCTTGAAGAGGACCGACTATGATGGGAATCATGGACCATACATAAACCCAAATGTGAGAAAGGCCAAGATCATGACTAAAGTTGTGAGAAGTCTGCACAGGACTTTTGGGGTACGACGATCCAATTGAGGAAACGCTTGTCAGACTTGAAATTGAGGGAACAGGATCAGTATAGAAGGATCAATAAAGTGCTGCAAAAAAGTAAGCATTTGTTGTGTGTTGCTATTATTATAAGTACTTTCATGCTGGTCCATGTGCTTTTCTTTACTGGTGTACAGTTTAAAATGCCAAGTTTGAGGTTCGTGGGCACAGTAATGGTTCATATTAAACATTGTTCGTTTGAACACTAATACAACATTTTTGGCAGATGCAGGTTAACTACATTTGTTCATGCCTATTTTGATTAAAAGAAGTTTATTACATTGTTGTAGATGTGTTTGAAACTAGAATGAAATGACAATTTGATTCAGTGTAAGGAGAGGACACTCAGCAGCTGTTTACACATTTGGACGCAGGAGCACTAGTGTGGGACACCATAACAACCTTTTTATGGTGTCCCACGCAGGTGCTCCAGTGGATACTAGGGGTCTCTCCATGTGTGAAACTTGCACAAAACAGGTAAGTATTCCAGCTTTTGTAAGGGAAATAATCATGTCTTCAGCTTGGAATAATGTTTAATATTGCTATTTCTAGCCTCAAATATCTGTCTATGTATGCCATTTTTGTATTCACATAGGAGAGAAAAGAATCTTGACATCTGAGGACACCAGGAACCCCACCGACCCTGAAGAAGGAGAACTCAGCACACAACCTGATGATTTGGATGCAGAAGTTCAGGAAGTGATCGAAATGGTGATCACAACAGGTCAGTGTCTGAGACCACAGCTTCAGGTAATAGATGTTTGCCTGCATATTTAAAATACATGGTGTGTTTTTTAATTTTTAGGTGATGTGGATGTTGTGGAAGAAGAAATTCACTTCAACAGTGCAAGTGCACAAGTACTCATCAGTGAGATAATGGTGTGCAATTGGGATTTAGAGAAGGTCAAGCAAAATATCAGTGATGTTCAAAAAAGACTGACCAACATCATTGATGTTTTAGCCAAAATCTAAAACCTCAAAAAAATGTAAATTTTGTCGTTCATATTTTACGTTTTTTAAAAGTTTTAAAGTAATTGCAAAGCCCAATTTTGTAGATGTAGGGTTGATTTACTAAAACTGAAGAGTGCAAAATCTGGTGCAGCTCTGCATAGAAACCAATCAGAAAGCAGCAGCTTAAAATTATGTGGTTCAGTTTGTATTCGGCCATATTTATGGCCGTTTGGAAAAGCCGGAACCGGCTGGCTATTATGCCAAAGGCATTCTCGACCACTCTTCTGGCTCTGGCTGGTAGTTAAAAACCCTCTGCTCCAGGGTCAGGGTCCTCATTGGAAACAGCCTCATCAAATGCTCCCCCAGCGCAAAGGCCTCATCCGCAACAAAAACAAACTGGAGGCCTGCCACATTATCCGCTGGAGGTGGCAACCCCAAGCTGTCATTCTGGAGATGCCTGTAAAATTCTGTCTGGGCAATGACTCCTCCATCAGACAGACGGCCATTCTTCCCCACGTCCAAATAGAGGAACTTATACGTCTCCGACACCACCGCCAACATCATAATACTACCGTACCCCTTGTAGTTGTAGTAGTATGACCCCGAGTTGGGGGGTAGGATGATCCCGACATGCTTCCCATCTATCGAACCACCGCAGTTGGGAAAGTCCCACTGCTGGTCGAATTGGGAGGCCACAGTCTGCCATTCATGTGGGTTGGAAGGAAACTGTGGGGTCAAACAAGAAAAAAAAATAGTACTTTTGCACATAACATTGCAAGCAGATTGGACACAAACATTCTTGGCCAACATAATTATAACATTTATTGAAATGAGTTTTTAAAGACAAAAGGTCCACTTATCAGATTCCTCACCCCCTCTGATGGCCCAATGTAAAATTTTTAGGGTGGGGGGAAGATGTTTTGGACAAGTAACCATCTCCACTTCACTGAGAGCTGAATGCATAAATAATGTGTGTTACTATGACCAGCCCCTCCTTACTTACACTATTGGCATCCTACTGGACAGGTAAGAAGTGTCATAATCCAAAAATATGAATACACACTGTCCAAATTGAAGCACATTTTTACATTCTGCAATTACCTATCAAGATAATAGAAGAACAACACTTTAAACAGTACCATTTGAAAGTATTCAGGCAGGCACTTGCACTACATGCTTTGGTGAATCCATCCATAAATATGAACACAAAAGAGGTAGGTATAGTGTGTATGGGTTTGGCAAAGTCAGCAGATAGAGTATTGGTATCGGTTGACTTAGCAGTTGGGGGGAGGGAGGCTTCAAAATGAGTTTTGCCCCCCCCCCAAAAAGCCTCTTGCATTCTGCCTGAATTTAAGGACAACAATAAAATTTGGACACATTTTAGGGGGTGTTTAAGGTAAGCACTACAATGGAGCTGACAAAATACATTGTTAAGTGACTAGGCTAGGTGTGTATGGTCCCAGGATAGCATTGGGGGGAGATCCAGGTCGTGAACTTGATATCCTGAAGACTTCTCCCCATCGCCAAGTTCCGCAAGGTGGCGACGAGCCTTTGCTTGGTAGTGATGGAGGTGTCGCATGCAGGTGTCCTGCTTGGTAATATAGGGGGACAGCAAAGTCAACAGACGGTGAAAGACGGGGTCCGTCATTCGGAGATAGTTCCTGAAATCGTCAGGATTATTCTCCGGGAGCTCCCGCAACAAAGGCATATGAGAGAATTGGTCATGATTAAGTAACCAATTCTTGGTCCATGAACTCCTCCTCCCCCTGTTCATGGACTGAACTTGGGTCAAAGCAAGAACTTCAACACCAAGCCCAACAACAGCATGAACTCTACGACGAGTACGTAACCGCAACATGGCTAGAAAATGGTCGGCTGCTCAGAACGAACTGACAGAATGCACTGAAAATCAGAAAGGACCTGAGAAGAACGAGCTGAAAATCAGAAAAGAGCGGAAAAGAACACATGGAAAAACAGAAGCAAATTATAAATAGCACGCACCGAAGAACAGGAACTAACTGACAACACGCACTGAAGAACAGATACGAACCGACAAGCACAAACTGAAAAGCAGAAACGAATTGAAAAGCACGAGGCTGAAAAGCGCGAATCGTCTCTCACCAAACTTCTACTAACACGAGATAAACACGAGATTATCAGAAGGAGCCCAAAGGGTGGCACACTGGCTATTGAACTTCCTTTTTATCGGCTCGTCGTACGTGTTGTACATCACCACGTTACCACGTTCGGAATTGTTGGCCAACATTTGTGTGACCGTGCAAGACAAGTTTGAGCCAACAACCTTCGAACAAAAATCCACGGTTTTGTTGGCGGAAAGTCCGATCGTCTGTACGCGGCATTATGCCGTGTACAGATGATCGGAATTTCCGACAACAAATGTTCGATGTGAGCTTGTTGTGGGAAGTTCCGACCGTGTGTAGGCTCCATGTGTAGGCTCCATCGGACATTTTGTGTCGGAATTGCCGACAACAGATGTTTGAGAGCTGGTTCTCAAATTTTCCGACAACAAAATCCTTTGCCGTAACTTCCAAGCGTGTGTACACAATTTTGATGCACAAAAGTCCACGTATGCTCGGAATCAAGCAGAAGAGCCGCACTGGCTATTGAACTTCATTTTTCTCGGCTTGTCGTATGTGTTGTACGTCACCGCGTTCTTGACGTTCGGAATTTCCGACAACATTTGTGCGACCGTGTGTATGCAAGACAAGTTTAAGGCAACATCCGTCGGAAATAAATCCACGGTTTGGTTGTCGGAAATTATGATTGTCTGTATGCGGTGTAAGAGTGCTGGTCAAGCAGGGTAGAACCTATTTTCTGCTCAGTACTACTCTGTAGGACATCAGAAACAAGAAGACAAACTTGTTGCTGCACGACTCTCTTCACAACTAATAAAAGAACATTGTGTCATACATAATATCAGATACATATTTGTATACATTATTATTATGATGCCTATGATATTTGCTTTGTGGTTACAAATGGCTGTATGTTAAATAGTTACACAGTTACATAGTAGATGAGGTTGAAAAAAGACACAAGTCCAGCCTATGTGTGTGATTATATGACAGTATTATATTGTATATCCCTGTATGTTGTGGTCGTTCAGGTGCTTATCTAAAAGTTTTTTTAAACTTGATGCCCCCGCTGAAACCATCGCCTGGGTTGTAATTTTTTTTGCGATCATACGCAATATTTCTAATGTGATGATTTTTTGTGCGAAGTCAGTACACATCATACGAATATGGTCAGTTCTGTTCAGTAACAAGAAAAATTTCTAGTTTGCGCCTTTGGCAATTTTATTTTGGAAGGTCTGAATTGGCTCTTGAAATTTGTTTACACACTATATGAAAATCTTATGATCATTCTGAATATGGAATGGAATGCCCCCCCGGTTTGGTTTGCAGAGGAACTTGCCAACAGGCAAAAAATTTGTGGGAACACTGTAACCCCTCAGATACTCTTGTTGGGTGCAGGAATGGGCCCTGTTAAACAGGGGCAGAAAAAATGGGCCTTGGGTGGTGCTACAACATTGTAACCCCTCTCAGATACTCTTGTTGGGTGCAGGAATGGGCCCTGCTGTGAAATATATCAAAAATTGTAATTACATGCCCCTGTTAAATAGGGGCAGAAAAATTGGGCCTTGGGTGGTAGTGGTGGTGCCACAACACTGTAACCCCTCACAGTTACTCTTGTTGGGGACAGGAACGGGCCCTGCTGTGAAATATGTCAAAAATTTAAATTACATGCCCCTGTTAAACAGGGGCAGAAAAATTGGGCCTTGGGTGGTGCCACAACATTGTAAGCCCTCACAGTTACTCTTGTTGGGCGCAGTAACGGGCCCTGCCATGAAATATTATATCAAAAATTGTAATTACATGCCCCTGTTAAACAGGGGCAGAAAAATTGGGCCTTGGGTGGTGGTGGTGCCACAACAATGTAACCCCTCACAGATAGGCTTGTTGGGCACAGGAACAAGCCTTGCTGTGAAATATTATATCAAAAATTGTAATTACATGCCCCTGTTAACCACTTGCCGACTGCCGCACACAGATGTACGTCGACAGGGCGGCACGGGCAGGCAAAAGGGCTTACCTGTACGTCCCTGCCTGCCCGCGGGTGGGGGGTCCGATCGGACCCCCCCCCGGTGCCTGCGACGGTCGGCAAATGTCCCCCGGCGATCGGTGGTGAGGGGGAGGCCATCCATTCGTGGCCCCCCCTCGCGATCGCTCCCAGCCAATGGGATCATTTCCCTGCCTCTGTATTGTACACAGAGGCAGAGGAAATGATGTCATCTCTCCTCGGCTCGGTATTTTCCGTTCCGGGCCGAGGAGAGAAGACTGGAATGTGAGTGCACAACACACACACACACAGTAGAACATGCCAGGCACACATTACACCCCGATCCCCCCCCCGATCGCCCCCCGATCCCCCCCCAATCACCCCCCCCCCTGTCACAAACTGACACAAAGCAGGTTTTTTTTTTTTTTTTTTTTTTTTTTCTGATTACTGTATTGGTGTCAGTTTGTGACAGTTAGTGTGTTAGGGCAGTGAATGTTAGGCCCCCTTTAGGTCTAGGGTACCCTCCTAACCCCCCCTAATAAAGTTTTAACCCCTTGATCACCCTCCGTCACCAGTGTCACTAAGCGATCATTTTTCTGATCGCTGTATTAGTGTCGCTGGTGACGCTAGTTAGGGACATAAATATTTAGGTTCGCCGTCAGCGTTTTATAGCGACAGGGACCCCCATATACTACCTAATAAATGTTTTAACCCCTTGATTGCCCCCTAGTTAACCCTTTCACCACTGATCACCGTATAACTGTTACGGGTGACGCTGGTTAGTTCGTTTATTTTTTATAGTGTCAGGGCACCCGCCGTTTATTACCGAATAAAGGTTTAGCCCCCTGATCGCCCGGCGGTGATATGCGTCGCCCCAGGCAGCGTCAGATTAGCGCCAGTACCGCTAACACCCACGCACGCAGCATACACCTCCCTTAGTGGTATAGTATCTGAACGCATCAATATCTGATCCAATCAGATCTATACTAGCGTCCCCAGCAGTTTAGGGTTCCCGAAAACGCAGTGTTAGCGGGATCAGCCCAGATACCTGCTAGCACCTGCGTTTTGCCCCTCCGCCCGGCCCAGCCCAGCCCAGCCCACCCAAGTGCAGTATCGATCGATCACTGTCACTTACAAAACACTAAGCGCATAACTGCAGCGTACGCAGAGTCAGGCCTGATCCCTGCGATCGCTAACAGTTTTTTTGGTAGCGTTTTGGTGAACTGGCAAGCACCAGCCCCAGGCAGCGTCAGGTTAGCGCCAGTAGCGCTAACACCTACGCACGCACCGTACACCTCCCTTAGTGGTATAGTATCTGAACGGATCAATATCTGATCCGATCAGATCTATACTAGTGTCCCCAGCAGTTTAGGGTTCCCAAACACGCAGTGTTAGCGGGATCAGCCCAGATACCTGCTAGCACCTGCGTTTTTCCCGTCCGCCCGGCCCAGCCCACCCAAGTGCAGTATCAATCGATCACTGTCACTTACAAAACACTAAACGCATAACTGCAGCGTTCGCAGAGTCACGCCTGATCCCTGCGATCACTAACAGTTTTTTTGGTAGCGTTTTGGTGAACTGGCAAGCACCAGCCCCAGGCAGCGTCAGATTAGCGCCAGTACCGCTAACACCCACGCACGCAGCATACGCCTCCCTTAGTGGTATAGTATCTGAACGGATCAATATCTGATCCGATCAGATCTATACTAGCGTCCCCAGCAGTTTAGGGTTCCCACAAACGCAGTGTTAGCGGGATCAGCCCAGATACCTGCTAGCACCTGCGTTTTGCCCCTCCGCCCGGCCCAGCCCAGCCCAGCCCACCCAAGTGCAGTATCGATCGATCACTGTCACTTACAGAACACTAAACGCATAACTGCAGCGTTCGCAGAGTCAGGCCTGATCCCTGCGATCGCTAACAGATTTTTTGGTAGCGTTTTGGTGAACTGGCAAGCGCCAGCGGCCTAGTACACCCCGGTCGTAGTCAAACCAGCACTGCAGTAACACTTGGTGACGTGGCGAGTCCCATAAGTGCAGTTCAAGCTGGTGAGGTGGCAAGCACAAGTAGTGTCCCGCTGCCACCAAAAAGACAAACACAGGCCCGTCGTGCCCATAGTGCCCTTCCTGCTGCATTCGCCAATCCTAATTGGGAACCCACCGCTTCTGCAGCGCCCGTACTTCCCCCATTCACATCCCCAACCAAATGCAGTCGGCTGCATGAGAGGCATTTTCTTTATGTCCTCCCGAGTACCCCTACCCAACGAACCCCCCCAAAAAAGATGTTGTGTCTGCAGCAAGCGCGGATATAGGCGTGACACCCGCTATTATTGTCCCTCCTGTCCTGACAATCCTGGTCTTTGCATTGGTGAATGTTTTGAACGCTACCATTCACTAGTTGACTATTAGCGTAGGGTACAGCATTCCACAGACTAGGCACACTTTCACAGGGTCTCCCAAGATGCCATCGCATTTTGAGAGACCCGAACCTGGAACCGGGTACAGTTATAAAAGTTAGTTAGAAAAAAAAAAAAAAAAAAAAACACATACAAAAATATAAAATAAAAAAAAAATAGTTGTCGTTTTATTGTTCTTTCTCTCTCTATTCTCTCTCTCTATTGTTCTGCTCTTTTTTACTGTATTCTACTCTGCAATGTTTTATTGTTATTATGTTTTATCATGTTTGTTTTTCAGGTATGCAATTTTTTATACTTTACCGTTTACTGTGCTTTATTGTTAACCATTTTTTTGTCTTCAGGTACGCCATTCACGACTTTGAATGGTTATACCAGAATGATGCCTGCAGGTTTAGGTATCATCTTGGTATCATTCTTTTCAGCCAGCGGTCGGCTTTCATGTAAAAGCAATCCTAGCGGCTAATTAGCCTCTAGACTGCTTTTACAAGCAGTGGGAGGGAATGCCCCCCCCCCCCCACCGTCTTCCGTGTTTTTCTCTGGCTCTCCTGTCTCAACAGGGAACCTGAAAATGCAGCCGGTGATTCAGCCAGCTGACCATAGAGCTGATCAGAGACCAGAGTGGCTCCAAACATCTCTATGGCCTAAGAAACCGGAAGCTACGAGCATTTTATGACTTAGATTTCGCCGGATGTAAATAGCGCCATTGGGAAATTGGGAAAGCATTTTATCACACCGATCTTGGTGTGGTCAGATGCTTTGAGGGCAGAGGAGAAATCTAGGGTCTAATAGACCCCAATTTTTGCAAAAAAGAGTACCTGTCACTACCTATTGCTATGATAGGGGATATTTACATTCCCTGAGATAACAATAAAAATGATTTAAAAAAAAAATGAAAGGAACAGTTTAAAAATAAGATAAAAAAATAATAATAAGAAAAAAAAAAAAAAAAAAAAAAAAAAAAAAGCACCCCTGTCCCCCCTGCTCTCGCGCTAAGGCGAACGCAAGCGTCGGTCTGGCGTCAAATGTAAACAGCAATTGCACCATGCATGTGAGGTATCGCCGCGAAGGTCAGATCGAGGGCAGTAAGTTTAGCAGTAGACCTCCTCTGTAAATCTAAAGTGGTAACCTGTAAAGGCTTTTAAAGGCTTTTAAAAATGTATTTAGTTTGTCGCCACTGCACGTTTGTGCGCAATTTTAAAGCATGTCATGTTTGGTATCCATGTACTCGGCCTAAGATCATCTTTTTTATTTCATCAAACATTTGGGCAATATAGTGTGTTTTAGTGCATTAAAATGTAAAAAAGTGTGTTTTTTCCCCAAAAAATGCGTTTGAAAAATTGCGGCGCAAATACTGTGTGAGAAAAAAAAATGAAACACCCACCATTTTAATCTGTAGGGCATTTGCTTTAAAAAAAATATATAATGTTTGGGGGTTCAAAGTAATTTTCTTGCAAAAAAAAATTATTTTTTTATGTAAACAATAAGTGTCAGAAAGGGCTTTGTCTTCAAGTGGTTAGAAGAGTGGGTGATGTGTGACATAAGCTTCTAGATGTTGTGCATAAAATGCCAGGACAGTTCAAAACCCCCCCAAATGACCCCATTTTGGAAAGTAGACACCCCAAGCTATTTGCTGAGAGTCATGTTGAGTCCATGGAATATTTTATATTGTGACACAAGTTGCGGGAAAGAGACAATTTTTTATTTTTTTTATTTTTTTTTGCGCAAAGTTGTCACTAAATGATATATTGCTCAAACATGCCATGGGAATATGTGAAATTACACCCCAAAATACATTCTGTTGCTTCTCCTGAGTACGGGGATACCACATGTGTGAGACTTTTTGGGAGCCTAGCCGCGTACGGGACCCCGAAAACCAAGCACCGCCTTCAGGCTTTCTAAGGCCGTAAATTTTTGATTTCACTCTTCACTGCCTATCACAGTTTCGGAGGCCATGGAATGCCCAGGTGGCAAAAAAAAACCCCAAATGACCCCATTTTGGAAAGTAGACACCCCAAGCTATTTGATGAGAGGTATAGTGAGTATTTTGCAGACCTCACTTTTTGTCACAAAGTTTTGAAAATTGAAAAAAGAAAAAAAAATTTTTTTTTTCTCGTCTTTCTTTATTTTCAAAAACAAATGAGAGCTGCAAAATACTCACCATGCCTCTCAGCAAATAGCTTGGGGTGTCTACTTTCCAAAATGGGGTCATTTGGGGGGGGGTTTGTGCCACCTGGGCATTCCATGGCCTCCGAAACTGTGATAGGCAGTGAGGAGTAAAATCAAAAATGTACGCCCTTAGAATTCCTGAAGGCAGTGATTGGTTTTCGGGGTCCCGTACGCGGCTAGGCTCCCAAAAAGTCCCACACATGTGGTATCCCCATACTCAGGAGAAGCAGCTAAATGTATTTTGGGGTGCAATTCCACATATGCCCATGGCCTGTGTGAGCAATATATCATTTAGTGACAACTTTGTGCAAAAAAAAAAAAAAAAAAAAAAAAATTTGTCACTTTCCCGCAACTTGTGTCAAAATATAAAACATTCCATGGACTCAACATGCCTCAAAGCAAATAGCTTGGGGTGTCTACTTTCCAAAATGGGGTAATTTGGGGGGGTTTTATGTCATCTGGGCATTTTATGGCCTTCAAAACTGTGATAGGTAGTGAGGAGTAAAATCAAAAATGTACGCCCTTAGAAATCCTGAAGGCAGTGATTGGTTTTCGGGGCCCCGTACGCGGCTAGGCTCCCAAAAAGTCCCACACATGTGGTATCCCCGTACTCAGGAGAAGCAGCTAAATGTATTTTGGGGTGCAATTCCACATATGCCCATGGCCTGTGTGAGCAATATATCATTTAGTGACAACTTTTTGTAATTTTTTTTTTTTTTTTTTTTTTTGTCATTATTCAATCACTTGGGACAAAAAAAATGAATATTCAATGGGCTCAACATGCCTCTCAGCAAATTCCTTGGGGTGTCTACTTTCCAAAATGGGGTCATTTGTGGGGGTTTTGTACTGCCCTGCCATTTTAGCACCTCAAGAAACGACATAGGCAGTCATAAATTAAAGGCTGTGTAAATTCCAGAAAATGTACCCTAGTTTGTAGACGCTATAACTTTTGCGCAAACCAATAAATATACGCTTATTGACATTTTTTTTACCAAAGACATGTGGCCGAATACATTTTGGCCTAAATGTATGACTAAAATTGAGTTTATTGGATTTTTTTTAGAACAAAAAGTAGAAAATATCATTTTTTTTCAAAATTTTCGGTCTTTTTCCGTGTATAGCGCAAAAAATAAAAACGGCAGAGGTGATCAAATACCATCAAAAGAAAGCTCTATTTGTGGGAAGAAAAGGACGCAAATTCCGTTTGGGTACACCATTGCATGACCGCGCAATTAGCAGTTAAAGCGACGCAGTGCCGAATTGTAAAAAGTGCTCTGGTCAGGAAGGGGGTAAATCCTTCCGGGGCTGAAGTGGTTAAACAGAGGCAGAAAATTGGGCCTTGGGTGGTGGTGTGGTGCCCTAAACCAAAAATATTGTTGGAAGCTAGCATCATCAAGATTGAGAAGGAATAGGATAGCATAGGCAGTCTTCAAGGGATCCCAGATCCATAGCAAATTCAATCAGTTACATCAGCATCAGGTGCTTGATAGCTGCTGATCCAAGACTGATTCATTGTTATGAACGTGAGCCTATAAACAGAGTCTGTGGACAGGCGCACTCTTTGATCCATAACAAACCCTCCAGCAGCACTGAATGTGCGCTCAGAAACTACACTGGATGCAGGACAGGCCAGTAGCTCAATTGCATATTGAGAAAGTTCTGGCCAGTGGTCCATCCTCAAGACCCAGTAACCCAGTGAATGCACCATATAATGCAGACGCTGGTGATGGTTGCTTGAACCAATCAGACCTTGGCGCTGAGAACTGAAAAATTGTTTATAGGCATCGGTCAGTCTGCCACCTTCTCCACCACTCTATCTCTGACTGAACGAAGCCTCAGCAACACGTTGTCCAGCACCAGGAAATGGTAACCTCCCAGGGTCTGGAAATGCATTGCACAAACCGTTCTTCAAAGCCTCCCGAAGAAGTTTCATCCTCTGCTCTGATCCCTCTCCTTGATACCATGAATCCTAGGTTCCTTTCTCAGGCTTTGCAGAATCAGGGAGGCCATGCAACATACGTTTGTAGAGGCAATCAATTCTGAGTCCACTGGGTCACTAAGGATCACATTATCCATAACTACCTCCATCCAGCCATGTACAACTCCTTGGGTTTCGGGGGCCTGAAAACCATCCCTTGAAGACTGCTGCTGAGTGTTATCCTCTACATCTATGCTGACACAATCCTCCTCCTCCTCTTCTTCCTGTGTGCTTGGCATGCCCGCAGGAATGCTATCTGGATAAAGGAGGCCTTGAGAGGAAAGGAAGTCCTCCTCTTCCTCCCGCTGTTCTGCCCTGTCCATGATTCCATGAAGCGCGCGCTCCAGCAGGAAGACTAGAGGGACACTGATGTATGCATTGTCACTGCTCACCATCCTTTTGGCCCCTTCAAATGGTTACAGGACAGTGCATGCATCCTTGATCAGTAGCCACTGACGTGGCGAAAAGAAGCCAAGCTCCCCTGACCCTTTCCTGGTGCCATACTCACACAGGTACTCATTGAAGGCTCTCTGCTGAACGTGCAGCTGCTGCAGCATTGCCAACGTTGAGTTCCATCTGGTGGGCATGTCACAAATGAGGCGGTTGGTGGGCAGGTTGCATTCCCTTTGAATGTCAGCCAGCTGAGCACTGGCATTGTATGACCGGCAGAAATGACCAAAGACTTGCCTGCCTCAGGAGATCTTGTAAGCCTGGGTATCTGCTCAGGAACCGCTGCACCACCAAATTCAGCATGTGTGCCAAACATAAAACTTGGGTCAAGTGTCCCTGTCGAAGTGTGGAGAGAAGGTTAGTGCCATTGTCGCATACAACCATTCCTGGCTGAAGCTGGCATGGCGTCAACCACCTCTGAGCCTGCCCCTGCAGAGTTGACAGAATCTCTGCTCCAGTGTGGCTCCTGTCCCCTAGGCAGACCAACTCAAGCACCGCATTGCATCTTTTAGCCTAACTGCTTGCGTAGCCCCTTAAACGGTTATGGAGCACCACTGGTTCAGAGGACAAATCTGCAGAAGAGGCCATAGAGGAAGATGGAGGAGGTGGAGGAGAGAGCTTTGACAGAATCACCACTAGCATTTTGGAGGCGTGGTGGTGGAACAAGCTCCAACAACACTGAACCATGTCCTGCATTCTTCCCAGCTGCCAGAAGAGTTACCCAGTGCTCCGTGAAAGAAAGGTAACGTCCCTGCCCATGCCTCCTGGACCATGAGTTAGCGGTAATATGAACCTTATTGCTGACCGCCCTGTCCAACGAGGCCAAAACATTGCCTTCCACATGCCGGTAGAGAGCCAGAATGTCCTTCCATGAAAAGAAATGGCGTTTTGGAACATGCCACTGAGGTACAGCACATTCCACAGATTTACGAAAGGGGGCAGAGTCTACCAGCTATAAAGGCAGCAGTTGCAGTGCTAGCAATTGGGCCAAGCTAGCATTTAGATGCTGAGCATGTGGATGGCTGGGACCAAATTTCTTTTTAAGGTTCAGCAACAGGGGTAGGGAAATTTGACTGCTAAAATCAGATGGTGGTGTGCTGCTAGCAGATTGGCTGCAAGTAATTGGGACACCTATTTTATACCTTCATTCCTCTCAGTGAAGGTTTTTTAGAGGACTGGAGGTTTAGCAGGGTTGGAGATCCCAGATGATTAGCAAGGAGAAGTCCACCTTTTTCTTTGATGTGGGTCTTCCAAGTGCTGTTGCATGGCAGGTCGTCATATGTCTGGTTAAGCATGTGGTGTCCAAGCAGCTGCTGTTCTGGCCACGCTTGATCTGCTTCAGACATAGATTGCAAACAACAATGGTGCGATCTTCTGCACACGTGTCGAAAAAGGGAAAAAGGCCTACACCAAGGAACTGGTAAAAGTCAGCAGGGAATCAGCAGCGTCCTGCACCTGCAGAGGTCTGCGTTGTGATGAAATAGGGTAGCTGCCCCTTAGAGGACATCCTGCCTCGTTAGAGTTGTGCCGCCTCCTCCTCACTTTCCTCCTCTCTTCTCTCAGGCACCCAAGTACAGTCAGTGACCTCATAATCCCCTCCCTCCCCATCACTGGAGCAAACTTGGCAGTAAGCTGCAGCTGGGGGAACATGACTGCCAGTTTCATGTCCTTCTGTGGCACCCCCTCTCTCTAGGCTCATGTTACTCCCTTCCTCAACCTGGGAACCAACATTGGAGCCTTCAAATCGCTGCACATCCTCCAGCAGCATATAACTGGCACTGTGGTCGAATAATTCTGGGGACTCCTCCATGCATGATGGTGGGGCTACGGAAGGAGTGACTGTGAACAAGGAGTCAGTGGAATAGGCTGCTTTGGCAGCTGCATTGGAAAGCAAACTACTCTGAGCCTGGGTGACAGAGGATGAGGAGGATGAGGACGGCTTTGTTATCCACTCCACCAACTCTTCTACATGTTGTGGCTCTAAAACACGGCCAGCAGTAGCAAAAAAGACAAGCTTACCCCACGGCCACCTGCAGTGAATGCACCATGTCCATGACCACCACTGTTGACTGTAGACACAGAGGCTGCTTGCCCTCTTTTAGTGGACTGTGAGCATCTGCCTCTCCTTGGTGGCCTTCCGGACATGATGTATTTTTTGTTTTGCAACACCACACCACACTGTATTAAATACTGTGTACACCGCCTGAAGTGTATTAAAAAGTGTACAATGGCTGCACTGTATTGTATACCGTGTACACCACCAGAAGTGTAGTAGAAACTGTAGAAACTGTATTATATACTGTGTACACCGTCTGCACTGTATTAGCAACTGTACTATGGCTGCACTGTACTGTGTACACCGCCTGAAGTGACTGTGTATGTGTGTGTGTATATATATATATATATATATATATATATATATATATATATATATTTTTTTTTTTTAATATACCGCCTTAAGTGTATTAGAAACAGTACACCACCGAATGCACTGTAGATATAGGCTACACTGGATGCAGAGTGTATATGCGTCCTTTTCTTCCCACAAATAGAGCTTTCTTTTGATGGTATTTGATCACCTCTGCCGTTTTTATTTTTTGCGCTATAAACGGAAAAAGACCGAAAATTTTGAAAAAAAATGATATTTTCTACTTTTTGTTATAAAAAAATCCAATAAACTCAATGTTAGTCATACATTTAGGCCAAAATGTATTCGGCCACATGTCTTTGGTAAAAAAAATGTCATTAAGCGTATATTTATTGGTTTGCGCAAAAGTTATAGCGTCTACAAACTAGGGTACATTTTCTGGAATTTACACAGCTTTTAGTTTATGACTGCCTATGTCATTTCTTGAGGTGCTAATGGCAGGGCAGTACAAACCCCCCCCCAAATGACCCCATTTTGGAAAGTAGACACCCCAAGGAAATTGCTGAGAGGCATGTTGAACCCATTGAATATTTATTTTTTTTGTCCCAAGTGATTGAATAATGACAAAAAAATAAAAAATAAATAAATAAAAAAAAAGTCACTAAATGATATATTGCTCACACAGGCCATGGGCATATGTGGAATTGCACCCCAAAATACATTCAGCTGCTTCTCCTGAGTACGGGGATACCACATGTGTGGGACTTCTTGGGAGCCTAGCCGCGTACGGGGCCCCCGAAAACCAAGCACCACCTTCAGGATTTCTAAGGGCATAAATTTTTGATTTCACTCCTCACTACCTATCACAGTTTTGAAGGCCATAAAATGCCAAGATGGCACAACCCCCCCCCAAATGACCCCATTTTGGAAAGTAGACACCCCAAGCTATTTGCTGAGAGACATGTTGAGTCCATGGAATATTTTATATTTTGACAGAAGTTGCGGGAAAGTGACAATTTTTTTATTTATTTTTTTTTTTGCACAAAGTTGTCACTAAATGATATATTGCTCACACAGGCCATGGGCATATGTGGAATTGCACCCCAAAATACATTCTGCTGATTCTCCTGAGTAAGGGGATACCACATATGTGGGACTTTTTGGGAGCCTAGCCGCGTACGGGGCCCCGAAAACCCAGCACCGCCTTCAGGATTTCTAAGGGCGTAAAGTTGTGATTTCACTCCACTACCTATCACATTTTTGAAGGCCATAAAATGCCCAGATGGCACAAACCCCCCCAAATGACCCCATTTTGGAAAGTAGACACCCCAAGTTATTTTCTGAGAGGCATGTTGAGTCCATGGAATATTTTATATTTTGACACAAGTTGCGGGAAAGTGACAATTTTTTTTTTTTTTTTGCACAAAGTTGTCACTAAATGATATATTGCTCAAACATGCCATGGGCATATGTGGAATTACACCCCAAAATACATTCTGCTGCTTCTCCTGAGTACGGGGATACCACATGAGTGGCACTTTTTGGGAGCCTAGCTTCATACGGGGCCCCGAAATCCAATCACCGCCTTCAGGATTTCTAAGGGCGTAAATTTTTGATTTCACTCCTCACTACCCATCACAGTTTCGAAGGCCATAAAATGCCAAGATAGCACAAAACCCCCCAAAATGACCCCATTTTGGAAAGTAGACACCCCAAGCTATTTGCTGAGAGGCATGGTGAGTATTTTGCAGCTCTCATTTGTTTTTGAAAATGAAGAAAGACAAGAAAAACATATATTTTTTTTCTTTTTTCAATTTTCAAAAGTTTGAGACAAAAAGTGAGGTCTGCAAAATACTCACTAAACCTCTCAGCAAATAGCTTTGGGTGTCTATTTTCCAAAATGGGGTCATTTGGGGGGGTTTGTGCCATCTGGGCATTCCATGGCCTCCGAAACTGTGATAGGCAGTGAAGAGTGAAATCAAAAATTTACGCCCTTAGAAAGCCTGAAGGCGGTGCTTGGTTTTCGGGGTCCCGTACGCGGCTAGGCTCCCAAAAAGTCTCACACATGTGGTATCCCCGTACTCAGGAGAAGCAACAGAATGTATTTTGGGGTGTAATTTCACATATTCCCATGGCATCTTTGAGCAATATATCATTTAGTGACAACTTTGTGCAAAAAAAAAAAAAATTGTCTTTTTCCCGCATGTTGTGTCACAATATAAAATATTCCATGGACTCGACATGCCTCTCAGCAAATAGCTTGGGGTGTCTACTTTCCAAAATGGGGTCATTTGGGGGGGGTTTGAACTGTCATGGCATTTTATGCACAACATTTAGAAGCTTATGTCACACATCACCCACTCTTCTAACCACTTGAAGACAAAGCCATTTCTGACACTTTTTGTTTACATGAAAAAATTATTTTTTTTGCAAAAAAATTACTTTGAACCCCCAAACATTATATATTTTTTTAAAGCAAATGCCCTACAGATTAAAATGGTGGGTGTTTCATTTTTTTTTTCACACAGTATTTGCGCAGCGATTTTTCAAACGCATTTTTTGGGGAAAAAACACACTTTTTTAAATTTTAATACACTAAAACACACTATATTGCCCAAATGTTTGATGAAATAAAAAAGCTGATCTTAGGCCGAGTACATGGATACCAAACATGACATGCTTTAGAATTGCGCACAAATGTGCTGTGGCGACAAACTAAATACATTTTTAAAAGCCTTTAAAAGCCTTTACAGGTTACCACTTTAGATTTACAGAGGAGGTCTACTGCTAAAATTACTGCCCTCGATCTGACCTTCGCGGTGATACTTCACATGCATGGTGCAATTGCTGTTTACATTTGACGCCAGACCGACACTTGCGTTCGCCTTTGTGCAAGAGCAGGGGGGACAGGGGTGCTTTTTTTTTTTTTTTCTTTATTATTTTTTTTCTTTTTTATCTTTTTTACAGAGGAGGTCTACTGCTAAATTTACTGCCCTCGATCTGACCTTCGCGGTGATACTGTACATGCATGGTGCAATTGCTGTTTACATTTTACGCCAGACCGACACTTGTGTTCGCCTTTGTGCGAGAGGAGGGGGGACAGGGGTGCTTTTTTTTTTTTTTTTTTCTTTATTATTTTTTTTCTTTTTTATCTTATTTTTAAACTGTTCCTTTCATTTTTATTTTTTTTTAATCATTTTTATTGTTATCTCAGGGAATGTAAATATCCCCTATGATAGCAATAGGTAGTGACAGGTAGTCTTTTGAGAAAAAATTGGGGTCTATTAGACCCTAGATCTCTCCTCTGCCCTCAAAGCATCTGACCACACCAAGATCGGTGTGATAAAATGCTTTCCCAATTTCCCAATGGCGCTGTATACATCCGGCGAAATCTAAGTCATGAAATGCTCGTAGCTTCCGGCTTCTTAGGCCATAGAGATGTTTGGAGCCATTCTGGTCTCTGATCAGCTCTATGGTCAGCTGGCTGAATCACCGGCTGCATTCTCAGGTTCCCTGTTGGGACAGGAGAGCCAGAGAAAAACATGGAAGACGGTGGGGGGGGGGGGCATTCCCTCCCACTGCTTGTAAAAGCAGTCTAGAGGCTAATTAGCCGCTAGGATTGCTTTTACATGAAAGCCGACTGCTGGCTGAAAAGAATGATACCAAGATGATACCTAAACCTGCAGGCATCATTCTGGTATAACCACTCAAAGTCCAGCAACATACCAGTACATTGCTGGTCCTTGTTGGGCATACATTGTAAACTTTTTTTTCATGCAGCCTGTGTGCTGAACGAAAAAAAGATATTGATCGGTGGGTATGCCCACCATTAGAATACCTCCCTTCATCCACCCACTTCTAATGATGGGCATACATGCACCGTATATATATGCCGAAGCATGGGGGCATCCTCCCGCAAAAGGCAGGAGCAAATCGCTCCTCCGCCCTCTGCTGCCCCCACGCTTCGGCATATACGCTGAAGTATGTAATTGTGGTGGTGAAATCACCTCCGACAG
This sequence comes from Lithobates septentrionalis, assembly GCA_037952835.1. NCBI lineage: Eukaryota > Metazoa > Chordata > Amphibia > Anura > Ranidae > Lithobates > Lithobates septentrionalis. Next base: position 2,362,709 of record JBBDGP010000526.1, on the reverse strand, counting down.
CGCTGGAGTCATGGCTGTATGTATCGTGGGAGCAAACGCTGTTGCTGTCAAGATAAATAAATCCGTTCTGCAACTGAATGGAGTACCTGCTAAGCAAATGATGGTTAACAAAAAAACAAAGTTACATTACAGTATAACAGTAATACTTACCATACCTGCAAAGCAAAATACAAAAAAAAACATAGTAAAAAATAAAACATTTAACGCAACCTGTGCCTACCTAAAATATATATATGCCGAAGCATGGGGGCATCCTCCCGCAAAAGGCAGGAGCAAATCGCTCCTCCACCCACTGCTGCCCCCACGCTTCGGCATATATGCTGAAGTATGTAACTGTGGTGGTGAAATCACCTCCGACAGCGCTGGAGTCACGGCTTTATGTATCGTGGGAGCAAACGCTGTTGCTGCCAAGATAAATAAATCCGCTCTGCAGCTGAATGGCGTACCTGAAAACAAAAAAGTGGTTAACAATAAAAAAACAAAGTATAAAAAAATTGCGTAGCTATAAAGCAAACATGATAAAAACATAACAATAAAACATTGCAGTATAGAATGCAGAACAATAGAGAGAGAATAGAGAGAAAACAATACAACAACAACTATTTTTTTTTTTTTTTATTTTATATATTTTTTTGTGTTTTTTTCTTTTTTTTTTACTTTTTTTTGTTTTTTTTGGTTTTTTTTACACTTTTTTTTGTAACTTTAACTTTTTTAACTGGTACCAGGTTTGGGTCTCTCAAAATGTGACAGCATCTTGGGAGACCCTGTGAAAGTGTGTCCTAGTCTGTGCAGTGCTGTACCCTACGCTAATACTCCACTAGTGCATGGTAGCGTTCAAAACATTCACCAATGCAAAGACCAGGATTGCCAGGACAGAGGGGACAATAATACCGGGTGTCACGCCTAAATCCGCGCTTGCTGCAGACACGACATCTTTTTTGGGGGGTTCGTTGGGTAGGGGTACTCGGGAGGGCATAAAGAAAATGCCTCTCATGCAGCCGGCTTACTGCATTTGGTTGGGGATGGTGAGGTGGAGCACCGTCTGGATACAGAAGGGCTCTTACGATCTCTTCCTGGAATTTAAGGAAGGATCCAGTCTGTCCTGAAGCTCTGTATAGCACATGAGCGTTCAGCAAAGCCAATTGAAATAAATAAACAGACACTTTTTTGTACCAGGGTCTGGCCTTACGGGCAATTAGGTACGGCGCCAACAACTGGTCGTTGAGGTCCACCCCTCCCATATTAAGGTTATATTCGTGGACACAGAGGGGTTTCTCCACAACACCAGTCGCCGTAGGAATTTGGACCGTCGTGTCTGCATGAAGGGAGGTAGGAACGAAAACATTCTTATTGTCCCTCCACTTCATAGCGAGCAAGTTATTACACTGCAAGCAGGCTCTCTCCCCCAGCCTAAGATGGGAATCTACAAGCCGCTGAGGAAAGCCCCAGCGATTAGGTCGCACGGGGCCACATGCTCCAATCTGATGATCAAAAAGGTGGATAAAAAGTGGCACGCTCGTGTAATAATTGTCCATGTACAAGTGGTACCCCTTTCCGAATAAGGGTGACACCAAGTCCCACACTATTATGCCAGCGCTTACTATGTAGTCAGGGCAGTTTGTCGGCTCTACGTGACTATCTTTGCCCTCGTAAACCATAAAACTACATGTATAGCCTGTGGCCCTGTCACAGAGCTTATACATCTTGACCCCGTATCTGGCACGCTTGCTGGGAAGGTACTGTTTGAATGACAAGCGGCCAGAAAACTTAATCAGGGACTCATCAACTCAGACAACTTGATGGGGAGTAAACAAGTCTGCAAAACGTTGGTTGAAGTGGTTTACTAGGGGCCGAATTTTGTAGAGCCGATCATATTCAGGGTCTCCACGAGGACGACAGAGTTCATTGTCGTTGAAGTGCATGAACCGCAAAATCTGCTCGTATTGTGCCCTGGCCATGGAAGCAGAGAACAAGGGCGAATGGTAAATTGGGTCAGTGGACCAATATGACCGCAACTCACTCTTTTTATTCAAGCCCATGAGGAGGGAAAGGCCCAGAAAGATCTTAAATTTAGAAACCATAATTGGTTTCCAATCTCTGGCAAGGGAGGACTGGGGAATAGTGGCGATGTTTTGACAGCGTACAAATTGCTTTGGTCCACAATAGATCTATAGAGATCTTCGGTGAAAACAGCGAATAAAAATCCAGTGGCATAAAGTCAACTGTTTCCACCTGAATTCTGGGTTGGCCAGTGAATGGGGGAAGTACGGGTGCTGCAGAAGTGGTGGGTACCCAATTTGGATTGGTGAATGCAGCAGGAAGGGCACTATGGGCACGACGGGCCTGTGTTCGTCTTCTTGGTGGCAGCGGGACACTACTTGTGCTTGCCACCTCGCCAGCTTGAACTGCACTTATGGGACTCGCCACGTCACCAAGTGTTACTGCAGTGCTGGATGTACGACCAGGGTGTACTAGGCCGCTGGCGTTTGCCAGTTCACCAGAAGGAATAGCGGCACTAGTACTTCTCTGCCCCATACGAGAGCCCTGCGGTTCTTGCACTTCAAGGACAGAAGAAGTTCAGGGTCTGGTACGCCTGACCTTAGCAGGGACCACAACTCCGTCGTCAGAGCTATCTGTCATGGAGCCGCTGTCCTCTACAGGATCGTATTCTGAGCCTGAATCTGACAGATGAGTGACTTCCTCTTCACTATCTGTCATGCTCAGAAACGTGTAGGCCTCTTCACTAGTGTATCTTCGATTTGGGCTCTAAATTTAGGGGTACACTAGTGAGACTCACAGGCAAAAAAGCTCCTGACGGTGCGCATGCGCGAGAGCTCCGTAATGGCCGCTTGAGCTGGAGCTCCGCTTCACCCCAGAACCGCGCACCAAACGGCGAGCAATTCACCTTGCCCTGACATCCAGAAATAAGCACACAGCCTCGGGGAACCACCCGTGCACCCTACCGCATGTCCGGACCGCCGTCAAGGAGAGATCTCGGGCCACAATTCGACCATCGGGACGACAATCCCAAGATGGTCGCCGGCACCACTTCCATACAGCAACTTGCGGCCTACGAGTACGAGCAGAGGCAAGTGATACTCCCGGCCACACTCACGTACTCCCAGGTAGCCCAGGGCACCCCACAGCCCCTGCCAGCCCCACCTCTGGACTTTCAAAAAGGCCACACAAAGGAGGATTTCTCCCTGCCTCCAGAGGGGCCTGCTAAGCCTCACATGCAACCCTCCCCAGCATTAGGCATGTTGCCACAGGACCAGGGAACACTTCAACAAGATTTATTCTCTAAGTTATGTGATCTCCTGGACAGGGGTCTAGCTAACACAGCTGACAAAATTACACGAGATCTTAGAGCGGACTTCTCCAATCTAGGTTCCAGAATGGAGGCTATTGAGCAGAAACTGGACATTACGGTCGCTAAAACCAATCAAAACGCCTTGCACATACAAATTCTCCAAGACTAATTGGACATGGCTCTCGCCAGGATTGCCGACCTCGAGAACAGGTCGAGGCGATACAATTTTAGAATTAGAGGATTACCCGAATCTATCACAGAGGTCACTTCGGCAGTTCAAAGTCTGATCAAAGACCTGATACCCACCCTCACATCCCATCACCTGGAGCTGGACAGAGCCCATAGGGCCCTCGGGCCTCCTAGAAAGGATGGGTCCCCAAGGGACATTATAGTGAAGCCACACCACTATAAGGTAAAATAGGAGGTCATGCGACAAGCCCGCTACAAACAGAAACTACTATGCCAGGGCCATCAAATACAGGTCTTCGCGGATCTCTCCCCCACGACCATACAAAAGAGAAGATCTCTAAAGCCTCTACTCACAGCCCTATCCCAACGAGACATTAAGTATAAATGGGCTTTTCCATTTGTGGTAAAATTCTCCCTACAGGGGAAACCACACTCCTTTTCTAACCTACCGGAGGGAGAAAAGTTACTCCTACACCTCAACCTGATCTCACAGGAAGCTCCCATGGAACTGACACAGAATGCAACGAACTCGACCAAGCGCCCGACCCAGCAAGCCCAGTCTCCCCCCTTTGGCAAAAAATCCAAGGATGGCAGACCTCCTTAAAAAGAAGGAAATCTACAACTTTCATCTTACCCTGTTAGGGTCACTTCTCCCGCCAACAAGGCGATTTTCTCTGTTGTTGGGGCAATACGTCCTTAACTTTATTCATTTCACAAGTTGAACATTCCACAGTTCTGTTCCCAGCTATTCTTTTAGCAGAGGCCTGCAGCACTTCTTCAGAGGAAGGAAGACTCCCCACGCAAGATTACTCGCAAAGGTTTTAACTGCCTTTTCCTTCCCACAGCATCTCCTAAATCTACTTCATAATTCATGGACAGCAACAGATCCCCCTAGATAACACTGCATCCCACAGATCTAGCTATATACAGGTCCGGAGTTATGTTATATACTTCCCTACTTATGGACTGGCAGAGGGGGTCCTGATCGGTATCTCTGTTTAGTGGGACTCCCGAAGGAACACCCCCAGACACCTAGCGGTTGATATGTCAGATCGCGGACTAGAATTAGGGGTTTTTTTTTTTTTGTTTTTTTTTGTTGTTTTTTTTTCTACAGTGAGTGCGCTGGGGATGACCCCCCAATCTTCTATGCCTTAGAAGAAGGGTTTCAGCCTTAATATGCTTGAAGTTGAAGAAGAAGTATTTTTTCTATTCATTTGTTTTTACTGTGGTTGTTAATTTCTATCTAAGCAGTTTTTACTTATCCCAAGTGGATTTGTGCCGTATGTCACTATATACTTGTTAACGTAAAAATTTAAGGGTTCGGGGTGACCCCCATGTGCCTCCACCTATCACACAGAGACTAGTTGTGGTTTCTGAGTGATGGGTCGTCGGCCCCCTTTTAGGGGCAGCAGACGCCCACGGGCAGGAGTCTGGCTGGCTACACTAGAGTCAAGCCCGACTGGTCTTCATAAAAGACACTTTTGTAGTTTTTTTGTCCTTTTTTCCTCTATTCCTACTTCTATAACCTTCTTTCTCTTTCCTGCCAGTCTACAGGTTGAGCAACTATTCAATTCTCATTGCATGTCCAGATTCCCCCACACACGCGCTCAAGGTACTATAGGAAGAAGACGGCAAAAGGTAGGTGACGGTACTCGCAGTAGCATTCCATCCCTCTGGCTTTATGGCTGACCACGCACCTTCTGGTTCGTTAATTAAAATCGCTTTGCATAATGTCCAAGGACTAAATTCCCCTAACAAAAGGAGAAAGGCTTGTGAATATTATCGATCCCTTAAAATAGATATCATTATGCCACAAGAGACTCACTTCCCGGCCCGGTACAACCCCAAATTCCTTCACGCGCAATACCCGACTTTCTACTTAGCTAATGCAGCCAACAAAACCAAGGGGGTCGCAATACTAATCTCTAAACACTGTACCTTCTCCCCTATCTCAGAATATAAAGACCCAGAAGGCCGTTACATTTTGGTAAAGGGCACGATTGAAGGCAAACTATATTCTCTGGTTTCCTATTACACACCAAATAAGGGACAATCTAAATTTTTTCATAACCTATTCAAAACCTTAAACCCGCTTCTGGAAGGTTCAGTCATATATGGAGGGGACACGAACCTTGCCTTTGATCAGGGATTAGATAAATCAAAACCTACAACATCCCAACTAACGCGTCCTACCAAGACAAGCCTCAGTGTAGCTAGACTTTTCAATTCTCAAAGCGTAGTGGACATATGGAGTGAACTAAACCCCTCGAAAAGAGATTACACACACTATTCTTACCCACATCAACTCTATACCAGAATCGACCATATAATGGTCTCCCCTTCGATAATCCCGTTAGCACACAAAGCTTCCATCCTTGACATAGCATGGTCGGACCACTCACTAGTCTTACTCTCCCTTCAGAACACGGTTACCAGAACTCCAATCTCACACTGGCGCCTCATTGAATCCCTTCTCAGTAATCCCGTACACATCGTAGAGATAGAAAAGGCCCTCAAAGAATATTTCACAACCAATGACCAGACTGACATATCCCCTGAAATACTATGGGCGGCACACAAAGTCACCATAAGGGGCACTCTTATCCAGATGGCTTCCCGAATTAAAAAAGAAAGACAGTTGGACATATCCAAACTGGAGAAAAAATTTTCTGCCCTAAAAGCGGATCACAAAAAAACCCCCTCTAAAACCCTTCTTGACAAACTAGACGCAGCAAGATTGGAACTCAACCTAGCTCTAACAGCCAAGGCGGAGAAACATATACGATGGAGCGGGGCTAAATTCTATACCCAGAAAGACAAATAGGCACCATGTTGGCAACTAAGCTTAACGCAAAATCCCACAACTTCACCATAAACAGAATTAGGAGTCCTGGTCAAGCACCATCAGCAAATCCTGATAAAATTTTAGCAGCCTTCCACGATTTCTATTCCGCACTCTATGCTCCCACCACCATAGACGCACCAGAACCTCAGAATTCATGCAGGATCTACCCATACCGTCCCTCACCACAGAACACAAAGAATTAATGGAAGAGCCCATTACTGTAGATGAAATCAAGGAGGTCATCAAAAAACTTAAGAAGGGGTCAGCCCCGGGTCCGGTTGGACTTTCAACCCCATACTATAAAGCATTCACAGAATCCTTAGCCCCATACATGGCCAAATTTTTCAACACTAAAGTGACAGGAGCCCCAATGGATCCCCAACTCAATACTGCCTATATAGCTGTAATTCCTAAACCAAACAAAAACCCGGAAGAAGTCGAGAACTATAGGCCCATTTCCCTAATAAATAACGATCTCAAGATTTTAACAAAAATCTTAGCTAACCGACTTTCCTCCTTTATTAATAAATACATCCACAAGGACCAGGTAGGCTTCATTCCCGGGAGACAAGGACCCGACCAAACCAGGAGAGCCATAGATATCATTTCTATTTTACAGTCTAATTGGAATCAGGGCCCTAAACAAGAAGGGATGCTTCTGTCCCTTGATTTACATAAAGCGTTTGATTCTATCGAATGGTCATACATTTTTTCCATCATGGAACGATGGGGTTTCAGTCAACGCTTTATGGGGTTGCTCCACTCACTATACTCCACTCTGAAAGCCTTAATTCGTATACGAGGACAATACTCACAGCCCTTTTAATATTGCGAAAGGCACCAGACAAGGATGCCCCTTGTCTCCCTTAATTTTCGCTATAGCAATAGAAACGTTGGCAATAGCGATACGCACAAACACCAATATTCAAGGGGTAACATGCGGAACGCAAACACACAAATGCGGCTTATTTGCCGACGACATGCTTATATTTCTCACTTCCCCGATTACATCTCTCCCTAATCTCTGCAATACACTTGGGGACTTCTCTATCGTCTCCGGTCTCAAAGTGAACTATGATAAATCTCACGCCCTAAATATCTCCCTGAAACCTGACATAGCTAAATCCTTACAATGCTCTTTCCCCTTCAAATGGAGCAACTCCTCTATAGAGTACCTGGGAATCACCCTCACAGCCAAAATCGAAGACCTCTACACCTCTAACTTTGTCCCCGAATATAGGAAACTGGAAAATTACTTGAAAAATTGGGAAAAAGGAGAACTTTCATGGCTAGGCAGGATACATGCCATCAAGATGACACTTTTGCCCAGACTTCTATACCTTTTTAGAGCCCTTCCGATCTGTGTTAGAAAGGATCATCTGAAAACATTTCAACAAAAAGTTAACAAATTCGTATGGGGGAAGTCCGGCCACAGACTTCCACAAACTACATTGTACAGTCTGAGGACAGAGGGGGGACTGGGGCTACCGAGATTGCTTTGGTATTACCAAGCAGCTAGACTCTCACATCCCTCTACAGTACATTTAAAAACAGAGAAACCCGACTGGATCCACATAGAGAGACAGGCAGCCCCCTCCTATACCCTTGACTATCTTTTAGGGATTCCAACGAAAAACAGACCCCCGATCCTTTCGCCCATTTTGTCTCAATTTTTTGCTCTGTGGGATACACTGAAAAAGAATCGCTCTCTAATCTCGGAATGCAATCCCCTTTCACACATCTTTAATAACCCCGACTTCATCCCAGGTCTAACAATCAGAGACTTTAAATGGTGGTTGGACAAGGGGTTGTACCGGATCGGCCATTTCTTTACCTCGGGAGGACCTATCTCCATGAAATTCTGTACCAAACAATTGGATATTCCGATTAAGGAACACTTCAGATTTCAACAAATTCATCACTTCCTCCATAAACTCTGGAAATCTACATCGTCCCCGCTCAAATTCACTCCATGCGAAATTTGGTGCGGTCAGACCATGGAACAGAGGGGTGGGATATCTGTGATCTACAAGTCACTGGCCCACGTAACCACAAAAACCCCATATATGAATTATTGGGAAATGGAACTCCAGATGAGTTGGAGTCTAGACTCCTGGCATACATCCTTTTGCAGGGCTTTTAAGGGGATTCAGAATATCTCTTTGATAGAATCCAATCTGAAAGTAATGACCAGATGGTATCTCACCCCAGCGAGACTGGCATCCATGTACCAAACAGCTAATCCCCAATGTTTTAGAGGTTGTCAACTAACGGGCACTATGACCCATACATGGTGGGAATGTCCAAGAATTAGGACTTTCTGGGACAGGATGTTTGCCATGATTCAAAAAGTCACAACTCACCAGATACCGAAAACCCCGGCCACTGCCCTACTTAACGTCAACTTACCCAAGTTGCCTAGAGTCACGCGTAAACTGATCCATTTCATGTTGTTAGGGGCAAAACTATCTATCGCCAAAGCTTGGAAACAACCCAAAGTATCCCTACTGTCCACCAAACGTAAGATTTCATGGATTATGTCACAAGAAAAACTCTCCGGAATACTCCTAGACAAAACCAAGGAATTCGAAGCTACCTGGGAACCTTGGGCCAAATATGTAGGCATATCCATCATACCTGGCATAAAAGCTTAAAGGACTTGTCCATTTGAGCCCGGACTGTAGACTGGCATATTTTCCTTCTCTTCCCTATACCTTCTTCTCTCTCCTTTCTACACTTCTCTAATCCTCACCTTTTCTTATACATATACTGTTCGCATTCTCTCTCTGTCACTAAGACACTAGAGAATTCTACCAAAATGAATATAGTGTAATAGTTCCTTGGTTCCGAGGACTTGGAACCGGGGCTAGATGACCTCATGCCTGTTAAATGAATCCTTCAGGACACGAATTGCAAGGGAGCAAGTGGATGGTTGAGGAGATTCTCTCAGGGCACAGCAAGATCCCCAGAGGGGGTGCCCGGGGTTCCTCCCAACCTTCTATGAAGATCCCTTTCCACAAGATGATAGGATCAGGCTGGAAATCTAGAGAGTTGTCATTTATGACGCAATGTTATCATGGTTTTTTTTTTGTCCTATTTTATGGCTTCCTGTTTCTAGGAGATATTATTTCAATGCTAATAGTATATGTACATTATTATTTCTGCACTAAGGACAATGTACTTGTTTGTTATCTGTTAAAAATAATAAAAATCTTTTGAAAGAAAAGCTCCTGACTGTTAGCGACTGATTCAAAACGCTACCAAAAAACTGTTAGCGATCGCAGGGATCAGGCCTGACTCTGCGAACGCTGCAATTATGTGTGCTTAGTGTTTTGTAAGTGACAGTTATCGATCGATACTGCACTTGGGTGGGCTGGGCTGGGCTGGGCCGAGGAGCAAAACGCAGGTGCTAGCAGGTATCTGGGCTGATCCCGCTAACACTGCGTTTCAGGGAACCCTAAACTGCTGGGGAGTATAGATCTGATCGGATCAGATATCGATCCGTTCAGATACTATAGCACTAAGGGAGGTGTATGCTGTGTGCGTGGGTTTTAGCGGTACTGGCGCTAACCTCACGCTGCCTGGGGCGACGCAGACCTTATCTGACCCTAAAAACGTAACTTATATCACCGCCGGGCAATTAGAGGGTTAAGCCTTTATAAGGTAATAAACGGCGGGTGCCCTAAAACTATAATAAACTATAATAAACTATAAAAAAATAAACTAACTAACCAGCGTCATCCGTAACAGTTATACGGTGATCGCTGGTGAAAAGGTTAAGTAGGGGGCAATCAGGGGGTTAAAACCTTTAGCAGGTAGTATATGGGGGTCCCTGTCGCTATAAAACACTGACAGCGAACCTATATACTTACCTCCCTAACTAGCGTCACCTGTGTCACTAATACAGCGATCAGAAAAACGATCGCTTAGCGACACTGGTGACGGGGGGTGATCACGGGGTTAACCTTTATTAGAAGGGGTTAGGGGGGTACCCTGGACCTAAAGGGGGGTACCCTAGACCTAAAGGGGGCTAACCTAACTGCCCTAACACTTAGAACTGTTACAAAATGACACCAATGCAAAAAAAAAACAACTGCTATTGGTGTCAGTGTGACAGGGGGTACAGGGGGGTGATCGGGGGGTGAAGGGGGGTGAAAAGTGTGCCTGCGTGTTCTACTGGAAGTGTAGTGTTGGTGCAACTTACTTGGATGTCTTCTCTCCTCGGCGCCGGATCGAAAAGACCGGCTCGAGGAGAGATGACATCACTTCCTCTCCCTCTGTTTACATTACAGAGGGAGAGGAAGCATTTGATTCGCTGGGAGCGATCGAGAGGGGGTGGCCATCAATGGATGGCCTCCCCCTGACCTCTCATCGCCCGCGAACAAGAGCCGACTGCCTATGGCACCGGGGGGGTCCGATCGGACCCCCCGCCCGCGGGAAGGCATTACGTATCAGGTACGTGATTTTGCCTGCCCGTGCCATTCTGTTCACGTATATATGCGTGAGGCGGTCGGCAAGTGGTTAAAAAGTTCTCACAGAGACCTCCATCCTTGGATAATGACCACCTGTGTACACAGAAACTTAGTGAATAGACTTCCAAACATGTTCTGTTCAGTTTGTTGTCTCTTCTCCTGGCCCAAACAATGGAAGGCCTGTTGGACTAGAGGATTTGTGTACCACTTGTTTGTTCAGTCAACTTTCCCATTGTTCATACACTGAGAGGTGTCCTTGCTTCCATTTGTTCTGTGTACACTTGGTCTGCAGAACAAACTGCTTCAGTTGGAAAAACAGATTGTCTCTTGTGGGCACTGAGACCTGAAAATGGCCCTGTATTGGGCTTATTTGGTTTTAAGTACTTTCATAGTTTAAACTAGAGAAACTATGAAAATATTTTTTTCTTCATAGAAATTCTAACAACAGGATTTCCTGCTTCTTCAGGACCTTATAGACCATTTTTCTCATTGGTATTGACGTTTTACCCTAGGGTATCAAGCCTAATTTTCTGCATGTGGCCTTGCCACAATAGTTTGCCATATGTTATAAAGTGTACAAGAAAAGAATAAAGACAGTAAAAAAAAAACAATAATAACACTCAAAAATGGAGTATCTGCATTTGAAATATGGCCACCTATAGGGGTATTGGCTTTGAGGGGTTAATGGACAAAATCCATCAAGCCCAAGGCTCCTCATATGGGGAGATGACTATGGATCGTTTTTTTGTTAGTTTAAAAAGATTATTGGAAAAAAAGGCTCCTATTTTCTGGAACAATAAATACTTCCAGAAATACATTGAAGATAAAATTGTCCCTTGGGGATTGCGAATACAAATCTTCCCAAACCTTCCCAAAAATTGAATCTGAATTTAAAATTGATTGGGAATTAAATCTACTGTCCTATTCCTTTAAAATGATGGAGGCTCTCTGTCAGAATTATCAAAAGGAACTAGAGATTATCAATGGAGACAATGAAAAACTATACACAGACAATAGTAGTCTGGTCTCTGATTCAACTTTTGGTGACAGAGAACTAGCATTAGAGAAATATTTGGAACACTTTGTTACTGACATTCTCAAAACCAAGGACAAAAAAAATTACCCTGACAGATTAGAATATGAGACTAACTCGGCCTACAAATGGTCTACAGTGAATTCACGGAAGAAGAATAAACCTCCTTCTCGTGGACACAATTCTACCCACGATCCTAGCGACTCTGACGAATCTTCTCCTTCCTCTTCATCCTTAGCAGGGGCCAATTCCAATACATCATCTGGTACGCAGAAACGTAAATTTGATCGGTCAGCATCAACTGTCTCGGCTGCTAAATGCACTCCGCAGGTTACCACTCGTTCCGGGCTTCGTTCACAAACTAAAAATGCACCTTCTTGTCTTTCTAATTCTCTTGGTGATGGTCACCCTAACCCTCCAGGTTCTGTATCACAATTGGGAGCAATACCTAAGGAGGGCCACCCATCAGTTAATACCCCTTCGGGGGACTCACATGGTTTCCCCAATCTCGGGGATCTTCGTACGGCACCAATTTTTTCACTGACACCAAATCTGGAAAACACCAAAAAAGTTCCCAATGCACCTTCAACAGTCAAAGGGACAGCCAAGACGGCTTGCAAGTAATCAATCTATCCTCCTGTACCCTAACGGAGGATCAGACCCGGGTTCTTAGCCTGGGCCTGACCTTCTGCCCTGATCAGGAGGCAGATACCTTTGAAATCATAAAAGATGTGCACCTCTTTGCTAGAAAATTATTGTTCAAGGTTATATTCAACAAAGATCTCGGAGGTTGCCCAGTTGCCAATTCAGAGAATCTTTGGATGAATAAAACCATCAACGAGGTAAAAGCACTAAAAGACCTGATGGAATTATGCGAGGAAAGCAATCCATTTGATAACCCCCTTGAAGAACCGATTGTGAATCCATCTTCTGACCCTCCACTTGAGAGGATTTTTCCCCCACCTAATCTTTATAGGCCAAAATCTACTTCTTTCCCTGCTTTACAAGGCAATCCAAGTATTTGGGCCTTTACCCAACAAGTTACCAAAGAGATACAGGCCACAGATTGGAAGCGATTTAATGGTCCTTTCAATTTGAAACCAGCGTTCCACAGAGCTCTATCTTCTTTGAAACATAATGACCATATTGTCATCAAACCCTCGGATAAAGGGGGGAATATAGTAGTTATGAATAGGGATCAATACAAGAAAATAGTTTTGGATCTCCTACGGAACCGCAGTTGGTATCGGCCTGTTCCCTCATTTCAAGTCAAATATGCAGAGACAAAGTTCAAAATTCTTGTCACTTGGGCATTTCATAATGATATGATTGACAGGAAGACACTTGATTTTTTGATTATGCAAAAAGGGGGTTCCTAGTTTGATAAGTACCTCAGAACAGGGTGACACTGTAGGTACTAGCAAAAGATGAGCCAACATCTCTATAATTGTATTTATAGAAATGGGAAACTACAGGAAATGGGACTTAATTATACTATACTAATTATACTATGAAAAAGTAGAAATTATATTTTAAATTTTATTAGCTTAAAATTGCAAAACTAGACATTTTAATTTAAAAACAATACACCATGCATGTAGCAGTAAAGTTTCAAACATATCAAGTGGACACTCCCCTGCATGTAATGTCTATGACCCTATTAGTGATACATACAGTCTAACATTTGATTATAAAGAGGAGAGAAAACTTCCTTAGTACGCAATCGTTGTGACTGTAAAGGTGGGTTGAGTTGCAGGTATAGTGGTCCACTTGTTGATGTTCTCTATGTGCTTATATACTCGTGCTCAACATGTTTCGCATTCTGAAACGCTTCCTCAGGAGCTAGAGATAGTTCTGTTGAATATACATATAAAAAAGAGATTTTTTTGACAGTGTAAATATATATATTGTGTATCCGATAATCAAGACAAAATATACATTTTTACAATATGTATACTTTAAAATATTAACTCCCCGTGGTGATCCATGGAGGCCCCCCATAAAGGAAAGAGGTCTCCCAGGTGCCAGTGGTACAACCCGGTGATTGGGAAGGCCATTCAAGCCACGCAACCGATAACCGCATAGGTATATGGAACGGTTTGATAGGTAGTAAGCTACTATAGTGTAGGTATATCCTCAGGGGTTACCACCTCCATATATGCCACAAAAATAGTAGTAGATGTGGCAATAAACAATCCCTTAACACACTACAGCAACCCAACTGTGATCCAACCGTTGAGGAATACAAGTATAAAAGAAATTAATTAGTAGAATTTATATAGGCCATATAGATATAGTAATAATAGCTACTAATTTGCAGGTAAGGTAAATGTGCCCTCCCTCATATTATCTCCATCAGAGATCTCCTAAGCCCAGTTGCTACAAGTAAAGATGTGAGCTATTGTATAACATATTAAGGAAGCGGGCAGAGTTAGGAATAGCAAATGATCATTCAAATATGTGGAATTAGATGAAATCAATTAAATTCATACGGATTGCAAAGGATAACTTACCACCTAGAATTGAATGAAACAATTACATCTGCACCAGTATTGGTGAACAGGTAGGTATTCAATTTGTTGCAGTTAGTTGAGTAAGTGTGTAGGATGTAACAGAGGCCTCGGACAATTCCGGTCTTAAAACATTAAGCAGCCATGGACAGCCTTACAGGTAAATGGTAGTTTACACAGATTGTAGTTCTAGTGTGGGAACAATAGCAATTAGCCATGTAAATTAAAGTACAAGAGTAGCACTACATTGTGTTAGCTTTTAGGCTGTAGATGGATTACCTGTGTTTGTTTAGAAGAGCATACGGAGTCCGATGTGGCCTCTGAGTGGGGTAGCGTCCACTGACTATGTGGGATCGCAGCGTGTGCTTAAATGTGATCCCCCACCAGAAGACGCAGCTCGATAGGAGTGTGTCGTCTTCCGGCTCGACTGACGGCTACTGCGCATGCACCGGGCACATTGCCGCAAGCACGCATTGGCCAGATGACGCACGGACGGCAGGAGGAGGAATTCAACCATCGCGCGTGCGCCCGGCCAGGTGCAGCAAGGCGGCGGCGCCCAACCAATAGCGCAGCAGCAGAGGTGGGGACTAACAGGGGGATCTGAAAGATCCCTGTGTCCCCGTCAATCGCTGCACATCCGCTCAGAGGAACAGAAGGGATGTGCGGTGCTATGCAGTCAAATTCACCTGGGCAAAACCCACAGTGCCCACTGGGGAGACCGCAACCAGGGGGTGTCGCCATAGGATCAGATCACAAAGGGAGAGAAGAGAAACACAGAAAAACATAACATATTACATGTATCAGAAAATAAACTCATACATTGTAATCTTGGCTTGTGAAACAATTTTTACATAAAGAATTTATATATCTGGTAATTCTATAAATATTGAAACAGTCAAAAAGATGGCTAGCAAATGGGTTGATCTTGGACCTAAAGGTTCATTAAACAGTATAACCTGAGATATGAGATTATTCATTAGGATGTTATTAAAGTGTGCGTATGCTTATAACTCCATCTAGGGGGGTTTATGGGGGTATCACATTTAGAGGAATGGTCTGTACGATTGGGATTCGTTGAGTCCTGGTGCTTTGGTAGCATTCAGGCGCTCAATCCACAGAGTCTCCCTCTGCAATATAAATTTGTCCCATTCGCCCCTTTGGGGCTTTTAGGGACAATGGCCAGAACAGTGAAAAAGACAGATGAGGTATCAAAACGATGATATAAGTCGAGATGTCTGCTGATTGGCGTCAACATTTTGCCATTTCCTGAATAATATATGTGATCATTGATTCTCTGTCTTAACTGTTGGCCGTCTTCCCTACATAGAAAGCTCCACAAGCACATCAGGTATACCACCCCCTGGGTACTGCAGGTGGCCGAGAATTTGGGTTGATATAGCTCACCATTGGGTAGTAGAATACGGTGTCCGGACATTATCCAAGGGCAAAAATCACAATTGCCACAGGGGGAAGTCCCCCTTGGCATTTGAGATATAGATGGGTTGGACAGGTTGTAGTGGCTGGATACCAATTTGTCTCTCAGTGAATTGGCACGTCTAAATATCAATTCAGGAAGTGTATTAATGCTCAGAATTGGATCTTCTAATAGAAGGTGCCAGTGTGTATTCATGATTTTTCTAATGTTGTAATGATGGGCTGAGAATTTAGTAATCATTTTGACAGTGGACTCATTAGAACGAGTTCTGGTTGTGTATAGTAAATCATTTCGTGTTTTTTGTTTGGCTTTATTGAAGGCCTTCTGCAGAAGGGATCGACTGTAGCCTCTTGCTAGGAGACGTGTTCTTAGTATATTTGCTTGGTGTTGAAAATCTGCTAAATGTGTACAGTTCCGACGAAGTCGGATGTATTGCGCGTATGGTATACTCCGAATAAGTGTTGGAGGATGTGCGCTAGCAGCGTGCAGTAACGTATTGCCAGCTGTCGTCTTTCGAAATAGATTTGTTGATAATATGTTGTTCGCATCTTGATAGATCACAAGATCCAAGACATGAGTAGTTTTAATGTCACAATTGTATGTGAATTTTAAGTTAAAGTGGTTATATTTATTGATTTTTTGATTGTTGAAACCCCCAGGACTCCTACTCTATACACCTTGCCCAAAGTTCACAAGAACCTCAGATTTCCCCCTGGTCGCCCGATAGTCTCTGGCAATGGGTGTCTAACTGAGCTTGCCAGCAAACTCGTGGACGATTATTTGGGACCACATGTCGGATCATTGAGTTCCTATATTCAGGACACTGCTGACCTTCTGAGATCCCTGGATGGCATTTGTGTGCCATCAGGGTCTCTATTGGTCACTATTGATGTGGAGGCCCTCTACAACTCCATTCCCCATGAACGCGGGGTTGGAGTTGTGGAGGGCTTCTTACCGGAGAGGGGCCCTGGGGCCTCTGCATATAATCGTTTCATTTTGGAATTGTTACTTTTTATTTCAACTAACAATATCTTTCTTTTCAATCTCTCCAATTACCTACAGGTGCAGGGTGTTGCGATGGGGACCAAATGTGCCCCATCGTACTCTGAAATGTACCTGGGGGGGTGGGAGCGGGGGATTTTCTCCTCAGATGTTTTTTGTGAACTATTCAACAATGTCTTGATTTGGCGTTGATTCATCAATGACATTTTTGTGGTGTGGACTGGTTCCAAGGAAGAACTCCTTCTTTTCCTGGACAAACTTAAGGTCAATTCATACAATCTTAAATTCACTATGACTTACGATCAAAACATGATTAACTTTTTGGATATTTCTATTTACCTAAATTCTGATGGCACGCTTGGTTCCTTCCTGTTTAGAAAATCCTCAGCAGGGAATACCATCTTACATGCGGCCAGCTCCCACCCTAAGCCTCTGGTGTAGAGCATCACTTATGCCGCGTACACACGAGCGGACTTTATGGCAGACTTTGCCCGGCGGACTTTTCGACGAACCTTATGACGGACTTTCTGAATGAACGGACTTGCCTACACACAATCAACCAAAGTCCGTCGAATTCGTACGTGATGAAGTACGACCGGACTAAAATAAGGAAGTTCATAGCCAGTAGCCAATAGCTGCCCTAGCGTGGCTTTTTGTCCATCGAACTAGCATACAGACAAACTGACTTTTCGTCCGGACTCGAGTCCGTCGGATAGATTTGAAACATGTTTCAAATCTAAGTCCGTCCAACTTTTGAGAAAACAAAGTCCGCTGGAACCCACACACGATCGAATTGTCCGACGAAATCCCGTCCGCCAGGTGCGATTGATAACAAAATATTCGAATCAACATAAAAAAGTCAGTGAAATCATCCAGAAATATTGGCCTCTACTATCCACTGACAAAGTGATTTCTAGGTATGTTAAACCATTCCCTTCTATTACCTATAGAAGGTTCAGGTCTATAAAGGATCAATTGGTCCATAGTCACCTGACACAAAGATCTGGGAGAGATACTCAGAAAGGCACTGCCCCTTGTGGCAGGTGCGATTTTTGCAGCTATATCTTAGATTCAGTGAAAATAACTCTTCCAAATGGGAACCTTTATCAACCCAACTTCCTTGCCAACTGTCAATCCATTTGGGTTGTTTATTATATGAGGTGTGTTTGCAGGGCCTTTTACATAGGTAAAACCAGGAGACCTTTTTTCCACAGGATTAGGGACCATGTGTCCCTTGTCCAAAAGAAAAAGATGGAAACACCCATCAGTCGACATATGGGTTTATACCATTCATTTGATGTAACAAAGATGAAATTTTTCTCTTTGGAATTCATACCTACTCATGATAGGGGGGGATGTAGATAGGGTTCTTTTGCAGAGGGAAACGAGATGGATCCATTCCTTGGCAGCCACTTTGTTCCCTGGGCTCAATGAATCCATCAGCTTCAGACCTTTCCTGTGGGGATCTACTTATGGTCATTGTTTGCAGTTGCTCCGAGAAGTAGTTACTTTTGGTTTCTACTGTTATTTGTCATGTGTTGGGGCCCTTTGTGGCTCATATGTACACCCTTATCTAGACTGCCTCTGCGTTATTTGTAGTCATTGGGATCTATATTGGCTTTTTCACTAATCTAACATCTATCAAGGTACATATAATTTTTAATTCAATTAGAAAAAATTTTTTTTTTCTTTCTAAGAGTTCTGGATCTGGGATTTAGGGTATTTGTTGCACCGAGGCGGCCCCCGTCGGGATTGGTTGACTGTGCAGGCACCCAGGGTGCCGGTTTTGGTGGTGGTTTTGCTTCCACTGGTTGGCGACGGTGCGTCTCCTTTTGGCTATTGTTTTGGCTTTGTCCATGTGGTTGGCTGTGGTTGCTTTCCCATCTGGTCCGTTTGCACTTCTGTTTTTCTTTTTGATTGATTTTGTTTTTTCTTGTGCCTTTTTGGCTTCTGTGGGTGTTTGCTCTGCTGCTTGCAGTCCCTGGGGGTGGTGCTCATCGCTTCCGGTGCAGCGCCTGGTGTCGCTTCCGGGGTGCCTTGCACCACTGATGGTGCTGACCTGACTGATGTATTTTTCTTCCTGATTCAGTTTGAAGTGTCATTTCTGGTGTGACTATCTATGGGTAGATGCCTCTGCAGCATCCGCCCCTCCACTATTCTTTGGCGCCATTTTTTGGCGACAATTTGGAGAGGGGGAGTGGTTCAAATTAAGGGCCAGCCTGAGAGGAGGAGGACATTATTTCTCTACTTATAACCTTATCCAGGTATTTAATGTTATTTTGAGGAAATCTTGGGATTCTCATTTAGGGGCCTTTTTTGGTCTAGATTTTTGATTGACTTCAATCCTTTTCTCCTTTAGGTTCTTTGTCCCCCCTTTGGGGTTTATTTGGGGGTCACTTCGACCAATGTAGTAAAATAGCTTGGATTGGTGGTTTGATGTTTGATTTTTCCATCACAGGTAATACATTTTTTTATATTTTTATATATTTATACTATTACATTATACTTTTTTTTTTAATAAAAAATACAAAATAAAAATAGTAAAAATTATTTATTTGTCCCTCCATCCCTGTTCTAGGTCCTCTTCCATCATTTACTTTTATTTACTCTCTATGGTCATCAGATGATCCATTGGCTGGGCCCGCCTCTTGATCTATGTGGTTTAAATATCAGAGTCTCTATTCAATTTTTGATTTAATTTTTTGATAGATCTATAGACAGGTAAATATATTTCTTTGGCTGCAGTATCGCATTGGCAGACTAGATGTGTGGTATTTTTCTTCATTCATATTTTGATTGATTTATTGCTTGTTTCATATATTGTTTGTTTATTTTGTAATTGTTGTGTATTACTTTTTAATGCCTGATAAATACTATTCTCCTGAAGAAGCCACAGCGTGTGGTGAAACATGTTGAGAAATAAATCCTTCAGTTGCACTACTAAAAACTGTATTGTTACATTGAATGTAAACTCTTTTTTACTGACATGTTTTTACAAATTTTTCTAAATAAAATGAGAATTTTCATATAATCTGTGTGTTACCCTTTGCACCTTCAAAGTCCCAGCTCTCTATTCTTTTGTAGTTTAATGTTTAAGGGATGTGGTGCCAACATATGTGCTAGATGTGAGGCAATTGTTTGCATTTCTCCAAAATAACAAGGTTAATGAATAACATACAGCATTCCACCTACGATTTAATACAAATAAATATCTGACAGGATATAGGTGTAATGCCAAAATAAATTCTGTTTTGACATTACACCAGAGGAGGCATCATCCTGAAAATAGAAACTAAAATGCCAAAAACTGATGGGGCTTTAAATAACTGATGAATGAAGGGACAGGGGATTATAACGGTGCTAAAGTACTAAATGTGAAAATGAGAAGGAGATATAAAATTACAAAATTTTATTTCACAATATTAAATACATAGAAAGAGCAATAAAATGGTTAACAACCAAAAAGCATATATATTGCGTGTGACCCAAATGCGATAGGGTGGGCCGGATGGAGACGGCCATCAAAGCAAAGGCTCGGTTTCCTACATGTTTCGCCAAAGCATTGGCTTCCTCAGGGAACAAGATGGGGCTTTAATTATGCCTCCAGCAGTGAACAGAGGGGCAGCACAGTGGTGTAGTGGTTAGCACATTCACCTAGCAGCAATAGGGTCGCTGGTTCAAATCCCGATCACGACACCATCTGCCTGGAGTTTGCATGTTCTCCCTGTGCCTGCGTGGGTTTCCTCCGGGTACTCCGGTTTCCTCCCACACTCCAAAGACATGCTGGTAGGTTAATTAGATCCTGTCAAAAAATTGGCCAAATATGTGTATGTTGTATGTGTATGTGTTTGTAAGCATGTCAGGACCCCATGGGGCAAAGGACCGTGCTATACTGCAGATGGACACCGGCAGCAAAAAAGCACCCTGAGGTGATTCAGTTCGCATAGGTAGCGCTATACAAGTCACTCATTCTTTCATTCACTCATTCATTCATTCACAACAAGCCATTAAAATACATATTCAATTTTATTGTTATATAATTAATGTAACAATGTCCATTGGACATTAACAAACAGTGATTGTAAATTGGTAATTGTCTGTCAATGTTCATTGTTTGTTAGTGCCTGTTGGACACTTTTTAATGAAGTTATGTAACAATAAAATTGGATATGGATTTTAATGGCTTGTTGTGTTCACTACTTGAGACGTAATTTAAGTCCCATCAGTTTTTGGCAGTTTGGTTTCTATATTTGGGATGATGCTTCTTCCATCCTGTCGGATATTTATTTGTATTGCATCGTAGGTGGTTAACTACCTTAGATGGAATGTATGTTACTCATTAACCTTGTTACTTTGTATTGATATTAATAAATATATATTTTTCTTGTTATATTCTTGTACACTTTTTGAGATATTGAAGACTATTGTGACACTGCGTGGCAAGCAAACATGCAGAAAATTAAGATTGAGACCCTAGGGGAAAATGTGGATACCAATAAGAAAAAATGGTCTGAAAGTCCTGAGGAAGAGACATTAAACGCGAAGACCACTATATTTGACAATATCTGCATTTCTTATTTGAGACCTTCATATGGGTTAGACCTTCATATGGGTTTATTGATCTTGTAGATGTGATCAGTTTTTAATATTCATTGTTTGTTAATTAAGGGTGTAGTATGGGCGAGGGGACATGTGTAATGATGGAGGGGGGGTCCTATGCAATGATGGGGTAGTATAGAGGAGGGGGTCCTGTGTAATGATGGGGGTAGTATGGAGGAGGGGTCCTGTGTAATTATGGAGAAGGGGGGCCTGGTGTAATGATTATTTTTTTTTTTGGTAAGTCTATGTGTGTGTTTGTTTGTTTTTTGGGATATTAGGGTAGAGAGTGAAATTGCATGGGGGGGCACAAGAAAATTTTGCCCAGGGTCCAATCAATTTAAAAAGACGCACTGGTGCAGAGGCTAGGAAGTCCATTGTTGGTAATTACTATGGAAGCAAAATGGGTGAGTCGACTGCAGTTCTAATTTATATTTCTAATATCATTCATAAATATAAGTTCTAATTGACATTTGAATCTAGCTTCTTTGATTGACTCATTAGAATTGTTTATATGGCATTTGCGACTTTTGTAGATGTTATAGAGACCAAATCATAAAAAGAAAATTATTACTTTGTTTCAAATTATAAAAATTTTTGGACGACAACTGTACTGACTAAACGAAAATCGTACTATCTGGTATCGTACAAGGAAAATTTTCATGCTTGTCTGATCAAATAATATTGGATGAATTGTCATGATCGGTTCTCGAAAGTTCTGTACTAATGATCCGATTATTATAGAATTGCGTCAAAAGCGGTATTTTTCATCCGATTTTCGGATCATGTGCATGGGCCATTAAACTGGAGACTGCCAAATCTGGTTCAGCTGTGCATAGAAACCAATTAGCTTTCAGGTTTTATTGCCAAAGCTTAATTGAACAAACTGAAGTTAGAAGCTGATTAGTTACTATGCACAGCTGCACCAGATTCTGAGTGCACCATTTTTGGTACATCTCCCCCACTAGTATGTGCAGATCAGAAGATCTGACTTTACCTGCTACATACTTTTCCTTTATAAATAAGAAGAAACAGCCTGGCAAATAGCATTTTTAGAGGCAGGTAAGCATTGACAGCATAGGTATATTTATTACAAGTTTTCGTTAAAGTGACACATTTATTTTTTTTAAAAATAGTAGATGCTGGGCATAATTCTTGCTTGTTGATGGTTATTAGAAAAAAAAATAAAAAAAATAAAATAATAAAAAAAATTAAATAAATATATATATATATATATATATATATATATATATATATATATATATATATATATATATATATATATATAGTATATATATAGTATATCTATACACACCACTTAAACTACCAAAGTTGTGCTAGAGAAGGGAGAAGAGATGGTATTATAGATATAAAAGTCATGTTCCACCTTTCATATTACAATACTTTTGCAGCTTTTCCTGTAATGTACAGAAACTGTTTCCTTTGTCATCCTTAGCAAGGCATATAATGCATAATTGTTAAGACAAATTACATTTTTTTTAAATATTCATATAAGGTAAACTCTAAATTGGGGGGCATTTATTAACCAGGGTGACAGCTCTCGGTGTTTGTCTAGCTTGATAAAAGTTTTCATGAGTCTGTATGAAGCTTTTATCTTTATTCCAGGATTAAAGAGTGTTGTGCCAAACCAAAGGAAGAATGCAGTGAAATATAAATGTGTAGCCTCTTTGTATTGTACATATGCAACATTTACTGTATATTGTTAATACATTTTATCTGCCCTGCTAAGAGAAACACTGTTATAGTATGGTAGAAGGTCAGCTATGCACAGATCAAACCTTTGGAAAAGCACAGGCATTGGCCATCATTTCAAGTCTCAGATAATTATTATTGTCTTTATTGTATAGAGAATGTACTTGAAAATACCTGTAACTGACATTCATAAATTTGATGCAAATTTAAAGCAGTATTAAATCAAAAAGCAAACATTTATTATATTGCAGCTTACCATTTCTTAGATGTGATGGCTGCAATCATTACATTTTTTAGTCTTTCTTTCTTTTATTTTCATCTGGTGATCCAGCCAGTTAGTCTGCTGTTTTTTAAAGAACACGCTCTCCAGCAGAATGTAACAGAGATGAGACAAACCATTTACCACTGACAGGGGTGCTTACAATGATCAGCTTTTATTCACTTATGTAAAACCTTTATCCCAAAAGGAAAAAAACTGTTTGTTGTAACTGCTTATAAAGTATTATCTGGAGTTTGGATTGAATTTGTTAGTGTATTTAAATCTGCTAGTCTTACACTTCCCTCCCCCCCAATGCTGCTGCCAAAAGGTGCCCCCTGTGCTCATTCATCCAGAGTGGGGACATTGCAATACAAGACTGGCCAGATTACCAGGTGAAAACAGAGGGGAAAAGAAAACTGATGCAGCCACTAGATCTAATCATTGGTGAGCTGTAAAGTATATGTGAAAATGGGGGAGGAAATACTGCGCTAAATCAAAATAAAGTAAGTAAAAAGCGGCTAACACTCTAACAAACAAAGTCAAATGAGAATGGTGAAAAAATAGTGTAGCGCCAATGTTACCAATACGTGTACTCAGAACACAGTAGAATTATAACGTGACTGTACAAAAGAAAAAAACAAACAATAATAAAGAAATGTGCATGGCACAATATGGGCCTAAATCCAATGGTGAGTGAAACTACAATAGATGGTGCAAGATAAAGTCCACAAAAACTGAAAGTAAACAAGATGAACTTATTCCTGTTAAGGTGACACCAAAACAGTGGGAAAAAACAGGTTGTCTGTAGTCACTCTAAACAACTCTTCAGGGATACGTAGATGGGTACTCTTACCAGCTGAGATGGACACACGTGTCTTACGACAGTGGGTCAAAAAAGCTTGTGATCCTGAATAGTCTGGATCAAGTGCTGTGCACAGAAGATGGTCGGGTGGATCAGGTGTAGGGTCCCCGATTCTCTGTCGACGAACTCCACAGACACTGTGTGGTCAGGATGGATGTACCTCGGAACGGCTCCTCATAAACTCCAATGGACAAAACATATGAAAAAAAAAGGGGGGCTCCAGATAGTGCAGGTCAAACTGATAGCTTTATTGGAATACGTCATACATCAAAAATGACAAATATAAAAGTGATCACAAAATGTTAAAAATATATATAAAAAGCAATGTGGGGTGCAGTAAATGCTAGCCCTACGCGTTTCGACACGAAAGGTCTTCAACTGGGGCATATCTCTGTCCCCTCACATTGCTACTGAATAAATAAGTTCCTGGACACAGATCCGCCCAAGGAGAGGGCAGGATCGGAAGAGGGCCAAAGGGCATGCCTTCCAGGCCTCAGTCTCACTGTAAGGCATGAAAACTCAAATATATTCTATATTTACAAAAGATATCTAATAACTTGAACTTTAATAGAAATTAATAGTTATCAGGTAAAACAGGAAGAAAGCATCATCAAATGCATTCTAAACCTCACCCTAGACATCCATCATTTGAAGTGCACTGGCCCAAGAGAGGCAGAGATGGTAACTGTCACAAGAGAAAAATCTTACTCGCCGTAGCGGGGATTATGTGACGCGGGCGGTATATGTCATACATGCCCATGCTCCTTGTACCCGGAGCCGGACATCGCCACAGAAGTATAAGAATGTATATCCTACTGGGAATATGATTGCATCCGGATAAAAGGTCAATTATATAGACCATGGTCAGCATATGTACATCTGTTCGCATTGGAAAGATGCCAGCAGGGGGCCTCTCGTGTGAATGAGAGAAACATATGCTGTCTGAGGCATAGGGACAAACAGGGAATTATGACGAAATGAAATGGTGAGAATGATAATGTGACATATGTATGTAAACATCATTCTAAAGTGATTATATAAATGAAAAGGGACAAATATGTGATAAAATAAAATATAAGAATAACTGGAATTACCATGTTGAGATGTTATAACAGGGAAAGGGGAAAAGCAAATATCATTTAGGCCTGATTAATAAAGCAATTTATGTCCCAGTCGACATTCATGCCATGGGGCGTGTAGCACTTGAGCTCGTGTATCCAAAAGGATACATTTTTGCCTGTTCGCATGTTCTGGTGCTAACCGAACAGGGGGGTGTTCGGCTCATCCCTAGTCTCAAGTCGTGACACGCCACGCAAGCATGAGTCCCCCCTCCAATGGGGGACAAATCTGTCAATGATCTGGAACTGGGTACCTGTTGGATCCTTCCCATGGTGCTCCAAGTAATGACGGGAGACAGTGTGTTTAATGTATCCTTTTTTTATTTTGGCCAGATGTTCGTTGACCCTGATGGAGAAATTCCTGATAGTACGGCCCACATACTGTTATCCATACCAGACCTGAAGGGCCTGGTATGGAATTTAGGGGGACCCCCACACAATTTTTTTCTTCATCTTGGTTCGGGGTTCCCCTGTGGGGGAATCCCATGCCGTTTTTATCAATAAACTTTTATGTGTATTGTCGGACCGGCAACTCATTAATAGCCGCGAGTAGTTTTAAATTACTTTTTTTCTTTGAAATGTCATTTTGCTGTCAGACTGTTCTATACACAGGAAACGTGCTCTCCTTTACAGGCATACTATAGACACCCCCTAGGTACGAAATTTAAAGGAATATTACACTTTTATTGTTTGACTTTAAGCATTATTAAAATCACTGCTCCCGAAAAAACGTAAGTTTTTAAAACTTTTTTTTGCATTGATCCATGTCCCCTGGGGCAGGACCCAGGTCCCCAAACACTTTTTATGACGATACCATGCATATAAGCCTTTAAAATTAGCACTTTTGATTTCTCCAATAGACTTTTAAAGGGTGTTCCGTGGCTTTCGAATTTGTCACGAACACCCCAAATTGTTCGCTTCGGCGAACTGGCGAACAGCCGATGCTCGAGTCGAACATAAGTTTGACTCGAACTCGAAGCTCATCCCTACTTGAGACCTTTTGGATACACAAGCTCAAGTTCTACACGCCCCATGGCATGAATGTCGACTGGGACATAAATTGCTTTATTAATCAGGCCTAAATGATATATGCTTTTCCCCTTTCCCTGTTATAACATCTCAACATGGTAATTCCAGTTATTCTTATATTTTATTTTATCACATATTTGTCCCTTTTTATTTATATAATCACTTTAGATTGATGTTTACATACATATGTCACATTATCATTCTCACCATTTCATTTCAGTCTCAATTCCCTGTTTGTCCCTATGCCTCAGACAGCGTATGTTTCTCTCATTCACATGAGAGGCCCCCTGCTGGCATCTTTCCAATGCGAACAGATGTACATATGCTGACTGTGTCAAAAGAAAAGGAGCACCCGGTTCTAGAAAACCGAGTAAGAGGTTACTTTAGCAACAAGTTTTAATCATGTCAAAAGACTGGCGATATTACCAAAAAAGTATGAATTTTATTGAATATTTAATTATGGTACAAACATCAAAATAGGTGAGAAACCTATCAATTAAAATATAGTATCTGAAAGATTACTATTTAGGTCTGAATAGAACCTAATGGCTAGTTTCATGATCACTTGGACAAACTGGACAAAACATAAAACAGTACAAAACAAAAACAAAGACAACATATGACATAGTCCGGATGCATTGGGTTTAGCAAGCTGTCAATCGGTAATGAGTGATTAATGAGTAGTAGGGTGTTCGATATCCCTGTATGCCGAAAAAACCTAAAATGACAGCCTGAAAAAAACAATGGACGTGAATAGGGGAGGGTGGAGGGGGAAAAGGGAGGGGGGATGCAAGCTGCTCATATGAAAATAGACACAATCGCTGTAAACTGAGGTGATATAAATTAACTAACTAATAGAATCAGTATTAATAATGTCCAAAAGGTCATGGTCAATCCGATGGAATAATTAATGCTTTTGACTCTAGATTCTTCTCTGACAAGATTTTAGTTAGGATGCCAACAATTATTGAATCAAAAGAGGATGGTCCATATAGGAAAATTATACTGGCAGTCAGGATTAAAGTCATATGAAGAATATCTTATAATGGATTTTGCAGACTTTACCATTTGTTGTTTTCAATCAGTTGGAAGTATTCTGATAAGCTGGATCAATGTGTTGCAGCATCACGATGGGCTCTTCGTATGTGAGAAGGAAGCCATAATACACATGCAGGTTCGTCTGCTCAACCATAAGCCAGCTCGGTGTACAGCATAATAGGCTATAGGGGTGGCGGGCGATACAAAGCTCCAATGCCTTCACCTCCTTCCCGATCAGGTGCCGTGGCGCAAACCGGCTGAGAGAGTGTCCTGTCTGAGCGTACGTCCCCAGAGGAGTGCCAACACAAAAAGTGTTCGATCCACTTGAGACCCTGGCCTCGTCTGTGCATTGCTCGCAGCATTCGCCTCTCCACCTGTACTCTGGCATCCGTGACGAGCCTGCGTTGATGACGTCAATGCGTTTGCTAGAACCAATAGCGTAGCTTCATCTTGGACGATACCTGGGCTGGTGGCAACGCTCCCTTACATTATTGTAGTTGCGTTCTGTCACCGCCCAAGTGTGTTTAAGTTTTAAAGGGACAGTTATCCAAAAGGCGATCATATTTAGTAATTCCATTACTGTCAGGTGATTCAATGTTTCTAATTGACTTTTAAGAGCCTTTTTACTTTCACTTTCCTGAATTCTTTCCCTCTTGTTTTGCCCCCGTTTTCTCTCACAATCCTCTCCAGGCAACTATAAATTCCTCTGAAGCCATTACAGGAACCCTATAGAATAATTTAGCATGTTAAATTATTTTAGCTTTTCCTTCTTATATATTATATGGCTCTTAAAAGACACTTAGAAACATCAAATCACCTGACAGTGATGGAATTACTAAAATGATCGCCTTTTGGATAACTGTTCCTTTAAAACTTAAACACACTTGGGCGGTGACAGAACGCAACTACAATGATATAAGAGAGCGTTGCCACCAGCCCAGGTACCGTCCAAGATGAAGCTATGCTATTGGTTTTAGCGAAACGCATTGACATCATCAACGCAGGCTCGTCATGGACGCCAGAGTACTGGTGGAGAGGCGAGTGCCGCGAGCAATGCACAGACGAGGCCAGAGTCTCAAGTGGATCGAACACCTTTTGTGTTGGCACTCCTCTGGGGACGTACGCTCAGACAGGACACTCTCTCAGCTGGTTTGCACCACGGCACCTGATCGGGAAGGAGGTGAAGGCATTGGAGCTTTGTATCTCCCACCACCCCTGTAGCCTATGACGCTGTACACCGAGCTGGCTTATGGCTGAGCAAACGAACCTGCATGTGTATTACGGCTTCCTTCTCACACACGAAGGGCCCATCGTGATGCTGCAACACATTGATACAGCTTATCAGAATACTTCCAACTGATTGAAAACAACAAATGGTAAAGTCTGCAAAATCCATTATAAGATATTCTTCATATGACTTTAATCCTGACTGCCAGTATAATTTTCCTATATGGACCATCCTCTTTTGATTTAATAATTGTTGGCATCCTAACTAAAATCTTGTCAGAGAAGAATCCTAGAGTCAAAAGCATTAATTATTCCATCGGATTGACCGTGACCTTTTGGACATTATTAATACTGATTCTATTAGTTAGTTAATTTATATCACCTCAGTTTACAGCGATTGTGTCTATTTTCATACGAGCAGCTTGCATCCCCCCTCCCTTTTCCCCCTCCACCCTCCCCTATTCACCTCCGTTGGTTTTTTCAGGCTGTCATTTTAGGTTTTTTTCGGCATACAGGGATATCCAACACCCTACTACTCATTAATCACTCATTACCGATTGACAGCTTGCTCAACCCAATGCGTCCGGACTATGTCATACGTTGTCTTTGTTTTGTACTGTTTTATGTTTTGTCCAGTTTGTCCAAGTGATCATGAAACTAGCCACTAGGTTCTATTCGGACATAAATAGTAATCTTTCAGATACTATGTTTTAATTGATAGGTTTCTCACCAATTTTGATGTTTGTACTATAATTAAATATTCAATAAAATTCATACTTTTTTGGTAATATCGCCAGTCTTTTGACATGATTCAAACTTGTTGTTAAAGTAACCCCTTACTCGGTTTTCTAGAAGCGGGTGCTCCTTTTCTTTTTGTGCATTACCATGGTTACAGCAACAGACACTATATAAGTGTATAATCAAGTTGGTCACATTATTTACCTGACCACTCCCAGGTGTGACTTGTTCCACTCCCCTCCCCCCTTCCCCATCCCATCCTTTATTTTATTAAATATGCTGACTGTGGTCTATAAAATTTACCTTTTATCTGGATACAATCATATTCCCAGTAGAATATACATTCTTATATTTCTTATGTAGCGGTACCCCCGTAGGAGCTGCTGGTTTGTTCATCATCATTTTGCCAATCACTCCGCTTCCGATCTCCCATACACGCACATGACACCAAACAGTCAATGTTTAATTTTCATACCTCTTTATTCGTAGAGTTAATCTGGGGTTGTTCATAGGTAGATATGAGATGCTCCGCCAGACCCCATTTTACAAGGGTATCATCCATAGCCATAGCTTTTGTTAATGGACTTCCCTTATACAGAACTCCCAAGATGAACAGAAAGTCATTACTCTGAATAATTCCCTCTGTTTGAGTAATAGAATTCCTTTGGAGTATTACTGTCAAGTCACAGGCCTTCACCGCCTATTTCCATGACCTGCATGCTAACGCTCCTCAGTCCCTGGAAGTTACTGTTCTTATGGTTTCTGCACTTGTTTCTTTGGGTTTTCACTGACCTGTTTTCTCCCGATCAACAGTCTCTGTTTCACTCACAGAAAGGCGATCACCCAGTTCACTTCCTTCGCTTTACTCCTACGTCCTCCTTGCTCGCTTGGCACATCCCTGCGTGGGAATGCCAGGCTCTTCCCCAGTGTTACATGCTGGCTCCTCTGTACTCCAGTCGCCCGCCTGGACCTCCTGGAACACTCCTCAACCTCCTTTCTTTCTCTCCTGGGCCCTCAACCGTCTCCTGGGCCCTCAGCCCTCCTCCTCCTGCTGGAAGCATGTGATCCCCCTTATATGAGAGACCACCTCTCGACCAAACAAATTAATGATTGGTCTGGACTCTCACATGAGCTTCCTGCCACTCAGATCTCAGCCCATCCTCTCCTTTCCAGAACAATTCACCATCAGGCAGAGGTGGTATCTCTGAGCCTAAGTGTAGGTGGCCACACCCCCCTCTATTCTGACACTCCCAACCCTAAATCAAATCAACCAGGCCTGGCTAAATTTACCTACAACTAAATCCTATTCTACCAAACCACACTATAGCACCTACCCTAGGGTAGAGGGTGCTACATCCACCCCCCACTAAAAATCACAACTGTCCTCAGTTGTGGAAAAAAACAAATTGAAAAATGCCTCTTTGTTCAAAGAGGAAGGGCATCTCATATCACCTGATTTAAAGTGGGGAAAAAGGATAACAAAAGAATTAACATGAAAGAAATAACATAGAGTCAAGCATGTATCTTCACATATACACATTCACAAACTGTACATCCTGACTACAAATCCCTACAACTACCATGTGTTTACAAGTGGAACCAGAGCACTACTCCCTGGAGAGTAATACTCTGTTTACCACAGGTCTTCTTCTTTCTTCCCATAGTGAGAATAGACAGCCGTCACATCCCAGGATTTCCTAAGAGAAAACTTAAACCAAATACAAACTAACTATCAGACTGACTAAAAAATGACACTTCGCCAAACAGAGGGAGTTATGATCCTCTATTTGGCGACAGAACAATAAAGGATCAAAGTGGCATGGGTTCCCTGTCAGGATTTGTCACCCCCTCAAATGGAGTATAAGAGACCTCCTGCAGGATGCAACCTGGACAGACATGCCAGTGGTGAGACATATATGCCCCTGGGCCAATACACTTTTTGTTTGGCCCCTAAAAAGAAGTTTCTTTTTTTTTAGCAAATGTAGCAAAGGGAATAAATAGGGACAGCACACCCTAGTGCCCATGACTTGTCCTTGTTAGGCACCCTGTGTGGCAGTCCTGTAAAACACTCATTGGGAAAACCCACCCTAACCCATCTGTGGCTACTTAACTGTGGTCCCAATGACAGGTAGTACCATGGGTCTGGCAATCTCCTTCGACTGTCCCCTTCACCACTCACAGAAATGGAGTAGGACCGAGTATGCTGTCCCGCCTTCATAACAAGTACCCTGTCCTTGTATATGGCTCTCCCGAGCTTCCACTCCTTGCGAATGTCCTGAAACCAGACCCAGAATGGATGGGGGTAGGTGGTGAGCATAGTGGCTCCTCCAGCACCACTGCTGTGGCTCCCGTTGATGAGGACTTTATGAAATTATACAGTACAGTATACAGTTCAAGGGTACAAGGAGCATGGGCATGTATGACATATACCGCCCGCGTCACATAATCCCCATTATGGTGAGTAAGATTTTTATCTTGTGACAGTTACCATCTCTGCCTCTCTTGGGCCAGTGCACTTCAAATGATGGATGTCTAGGGTGAGGTTTGAAACGCATCTGATGATGTTTTCTTCCTGTTTTACTTTATAAATATTAATTTCTATTAAAGTTCAAGTTATTAGATATCTTTTGTAAATATAGAATATATTTGAGTTTTCATGCCTTACATAGCTTCCAGTGGGACTGAGGCCTGGAAGGCATGCCCTTTTGGCCCTCTTCCGGTCCCGCCCCCTCCTTGGGTGAATCTGTGTCCAAGAACTTATTTATTCAGTAGCAATGTGAGGGGACAGAGATATGCCCCAGTTGAAGACCTTTCGTGTCGAAACGCGTAGGGCTAGCATTTACTGCACCCCACATTGCTTTTTATATATATTTTTAACATTTTGTGATCACTTTTATATTTTTCATTTTTGATGTATGACATATTCCAATAAACCTATCAGTTTGACCTGCACTTGAGCCCCCCTTCTTTTTTCATATGTTTTGTCCATTGGAGTTTATGAGGAGCCGTTCTGGGGTACAGCCATCCTGACCACACAGTGTCTGTGGAGTTCGTCGACAGAGAATCAGGGACCCTACACCTGATCCACCCGACCATCTTCTGTGCACAGCACCTGATCCAGACTATTCGGGATCACAAGCTTTACTGACCCACTGTTGTAAGACACGTGTGTCCATCTCAGCTGGTAAGAGTACCCATCTACTTATCCCTGAAGAGTTGTTTAGAGTGACTACAGACAACCTGTTTTTTCCCACTGTTTTGGTGTCACCTTAACAGGAAGAAGTTCATCTTGTTACTTTCAGTTTTTGTGGACTTTATCTTGCACCATCCATTGTAGTTTCACTCACCATTGGATTTGGGCACATATTGTGCCATGCACATTTTTTTATTATTGTTTTTTTCTTTTGTACAGTCACTTTATAATTTCACTGTGTTCTGAGTACATGTATTGGTATCATTAGCGCTACACTATTTTTCACCAGCTGCAAAGTATAACATTTTTAGTTTTGGGCAGTGGCAGCTGGTGCTAAAATGCCAGGGGGGGGTGGCAGGAGATGGATGGCAGATGGGAAAGTGGTGATCATTGCAAGCACACACACACCCCTCCCCCTCCCCTGGCATTAGACAGATGAGAAGGTGGCGGCAATCCACCGACACCCCCTCGCAAACTATTATTTACTAATGTCTTCCTGACTCTTTTCCTGGTCAATCAGGACCTGCTTCCTGATTGCCTGGGAGGAGAATCAGGAAGACAATAGTGAATAATAATTTTCTATTGTCACACAACTGGGTGGGCTCAGGGCGCAGTACTCTACACCCCAAGCTCATCCTTTTTTGAAGCCAATTAGAGCCCCAGGCTCTAATCATGTGCTTCAAAAAAAAAATCCATTGAAATCCATGCGTCTGGCACCCTGCACGTAGATTATAGGCCGGGAGCATGGATTAGGGGGTGGCACCCCTGCGCCCCTTATGGACGAGCTACCACTGGTTTTGGATTTAATACTGCTTTAAACATCACATGTGCTTACTCACTATAGTAGTAAGCAAATTAACCAATTCATCTGGCTAAATTGCATATATTTTATAACCATTTTTATCACTGTGCTGCTGGCTGCTAGACAATGACATTGACTGCCGATCCTTCTGTAATTACCCATCTCTAGGGCATGGTCTTCTATTTGAGCAAATAATGGCACATACATGCAAATATCTATGTCAGGGGGCTCAGGTCTACAGCTTGAAACTACTACAACTGCATTCAAATTCAGCAAAGCAATGCAAACAGCAGTGATAGTTTACAAAATGCAGTAAAACATGGCACATGCTACATTTTCCTCTTCGCATATGAGGCAGATTTGTGAAAAGTTACCCTTTAGGTATCTTACATTTGTCCCTTTTAGTATGATATAGTTCTGTAATTTCTTGCACAGCAACAGTTGTAAAATTGGAGTAAAAGCAGAATATGGTCTGTATAATTTTTTTCATACAGCTCAACATTATCATTACCATTAACCCCTTCCCACCAACTTAACACATACCTGTATATGTGTATCTCCCTTTGTGCTGGGGGCCCAGGGCCCTGTACTAACGATCGGGATCGAGATCTCCTAATTTTTGGTCACCTGATCTCTGTGGTAACCTCTGATTGGCTACCACAGTGATCAGTCACTGTAAAGCCCAGCCTTGTGGTTTTCTCTTTTTGTGAATGGAGAGGAAAGAATATATCTTTCTGTTTCCTTGCAGAGAGGAAAAAATAAGTGTTTGTAAAAAAAATTAAAAAATTATAAATAATAAAAAAGAAAAGAAAAAATACCTAGATCTAGGTTTGATCTAGGTCAGTGCCAGGGTTAGTGTTTGGGTCAAGTTAGGATCAAAGGTCAAGGTCAGAGTGAGTATATTTTGGGCAGGATTTTTTTAAAATTTGTATCAGTGTCAGTAGGACAAAAAGAAAAAGGCAGCATGTGCACTATTGCTTCTGGACAGTACTATGGGTACAAACAACAACTGCTATATACATACTCTATGTGGTTTCAATGCGATCATCATGAGCAGGGGAATTTATTTTAAGTTGCTCTTTGGTGGTAGGTTATGGTAGTAACTTACAGCTAAATTTAAAAAACAACATGACGTCAGAAGGGGGCGGGGTCACCCAGTTACATCACCGGGTGGCCCCTCCCTTGCCTAATATAAAAAAAATGAAGGGGGGATTTGGGACTTTGGATGAAGCACATATGCGGTGTGCCTCCATCCCTGGTATAAAGACTGAAGCGGGAATTTTGGGACTTTAAATGAGGCTGTAGACATTGTGGAGGTAAACCGAATGGGGGTACATATTTTTTAATCATAGAAAAATGCATAATACATCTCAATAACAGAAACCACATAAGGGAAGCCATTATAATAAATATAATTCCATATATATTCACACACTCATTAATATGTGCACATGCAATATAGGCATCAAGGGTACAACAGTGTATAACAACCAGGCGCCACATAGTGGTCTGAATTGATAGATTAATACATTCAATGAGTTTATGTATAAACATGTATCATCTGAGCAGCATTGCGAAGGAAATAGAATACTAAAAAAATGGTGGAACCATGATTAGTTGGAAATAGATGTTTAAAATTTAATGATTGGATAAGTGCATATATCTGCATCCCTATTGCCCGATGCGTTTCATGTATGGAACACTTATCAGGGGCGGATGCTTTGGGCTATCCACAGTCAATAAGGAGGTATAATTATTCTGGCTATAATCAAACATATCAAGGATGGGACAATAAAGCCCACCCTGAGTACTTACATGGAGTCAATGCGATAAGATGTGGTGAGTATGGAGCCAAGGCCAGAAAATTAGTCTGTCATGGGAGCTGAGGTAGTATAAAGCCGCATGCTGGCGGGGCACACAGAGCCTCCCCAGGGACACAGGACACAGATTGCTGATATTCCTAATAGGGCCAGGTGATAGATTAATGGTGACTGCCAAAGGGATTCTAAAAAATACAATATCATTGTGTCATATTATATATTCAACAAGAATGGTTAATAGGGGAAGGGAACCAAATATCAAGGTGGTGGATATAATATTATGGTGGTGTCCTTGGATCCCAAAGAAAAGGAAAGTAAGGTGTTGTGGTGAGGTATAGCGCCTTCAAGTTATGACAACAGAGCTGTGTCAGGGGAGGCCAGATATAGGCACGTGCACGCTAGCCCGGTATAGGCAGGGAAGAGCTCTGACATAGACAGCATACACCGCCCATGGAGAATGCCCACATTCCCGCGCTACACCATCTGAGATGGAGAGACTCACGATCCATGTCATGGCGCCAGGGCATGACGTCAAGCGTGAGGTGGGATGCGTGGTACAGATGCACTGTGTGAGCAAAACCTCCCCCCAAACATCCGTCCCCCCCGAAAAGGGTGGGGGGAAGGGCGGTGGGGAGGGGGCACGCAAAGGGCATCGAAGCTCCCGTAAACCAGACATAGGAATGGCCCTGGACACACAGAAACCACAAATCGATCCCAGAGTCATGACACAATGCACAAATGCTGAACAGTCTCATGGACACAGGATGATCGTGTCCTGAGTGGGCAAGGCCCGGACATTGCCTAATATAAGACCTGTCAAAGTGAAGAGAGAGCAGTCTGCGGGAGGCCTCCCAAGGAGGCGGAGCATTTTCTATTGTTGCCATTTTTCGGGTCTGTCGGGTGGCGTGATTGATGGTGGATTTACATTGCGGGACACTTTTTTATTTTTTAATAAAGGATTTGCCAAAAACTGTCTCTTGTGGTTTTTATTTTTTGACACTTTTTTGGTGAATGGGTAGGGGTACGATGTACCTGATACCTATTCACATAGGGGGGGTGGGATCTGGGGGCCCCCTTGTTAAAGGGGGTTTCCAGATTCCAATAAGCCCCCCACCCGCAGACCCCGACAACCACAGCCCAGGATTGTTGGGAAGAGGCCCTTGTCCCCATCAACATGGGGACAAGGTGCTTTGGGGTGGGGGGCGCAGAGGAAAGCACCCACCTCCCATGTTTAGGGCATGTGGCCTGGTATGGTTCAGGAGGGGGGGTTGCTCACTCATCCCCCCGACCTTTTTCTGACCTGTCAGGCTACATTCTTGGATAAGGGTCTGGTATGGATTTTGGGGGGCCCATGCCTTTCTTTTTTTTTGACCTGGGGTTCCCTTTAAAGTCCATACCAGATCTGAAGGGTATGGATGGGGGGGGCTCCATGCCATTTTTTTTTCATTTTTTATAATCTGTATTGCCTGCAATACAATACAGCTGCGAGCAAGTTTAAAAGACATTTTTTTCTTTAGAAATATCATTATTGCTGCGGCATGTTCTATAAATTGTACAGATGTGGCACTAAGGGGAACCCCCAGGCATGATATTTAAAGGAGTATTTGATTTTTATTATTTCACTTTAAGCATCATTAAAATCACTGCTCCTTTAAAAAAGATTGTTTTAAAAACACTTTTTTTGCATTGATACATGTCCCCTGGGGCATCACCCAGGTCCCCAAACACTTTTTATGGCAATAACTTGCATATAAGCCTTTAAAATTAGCACTTTCGATTTTTCATGTTTGTTTCCTATAGACTTTAACTGCTTGCTTCCTGCCCACCGTCAAATGACAGCAGGGCGGTGCAGCTCTTGTTCTGGCGCTCAGCGCGGCAATCATGGCCGCGCCATGTTGCTAGGAAATG
Source organism: Lithobates septentrionalis (assembly GCA_037952835.1). Lineage (NCBI taxonomy): Eukaryota > Metazoa > Chordata > Amphibia > Anura > Ranidae > Lithobates > Lithobates septentrionalis. Next base: position 2,325,610 of record JBBDGP010000526.1, on the reverse strand, counting down.
GCACGACCCTGGTCTGTGTAAAGAGCCACGTCCGCGGCTCTTTAACCATGTGATCGGCTGTGTCCAATCACAGCTGGTCACATGTAAATGTGGAGATGCCGGTAATCGGCTCTCCTCGCCTCACACTGACAGAGAGGAGAGCCGATCAGCGGCATCTCCTCACAGGGGGACATGTAGGAATGTAATCAGGGCACTGATCATCAGTGCCCTGATTACAATAAAGAAATATAGTGTCACAATAAAGTGCCCACCATTGCCCACCAATGCCAGCATACAGTGCCCACCAGTGGCGGCAATCAGTGCCCACAAGTGCCACCAATCAATGCCCATTAGCCATGCCAGTCAGTGCTGGCAATCAGTGCTGCCTATCAGTGCTGCCCATCAATGCCCATCACTGCTGTCCATCAATGCCCATCAAAGTCGCCCATCATTGCCACCCATCAATGCCCATCAGTGCCCACATGTACGTCTTTCTGTGCTGCCTATCCATGCCCACCAGTGCCGCCTATCAGTGCCCATCAGTGCCATCTAACAGTGCCCATCAGTGCTGCCTATCAGTGCCACATATCAATGCCACCTATCAGTGCCCATAAGTGTGGCATATTAGTGG
>JBBDGP010000526.1:2135000-2320000 GCA_037952835.1 Lithobates septentrionalis | reverse complement strand
CAGATCGTTTTCTGCGGTTCAGTTTGTGCTTGTGGGTTTGTATCTGCTCTTCAGTGGGTGCAAGCAAGCTACGTGTGACTTTGTCATTGTGTTCTTGTTCGTTCGTTACTGTTTTTCAGGTCGCTCTTCACAGGCCTTGCTGTTCTTCAGTGCGTTCTGTTACTCTGTTTTGAGCAGCCGACCGTTTTCTAGCCATGTTGCGTATACGTACTCCTCGTAGAGTTCGTGCTGTGCGGGGGCTTGGTGTTGGGGGCAGGGTGGGGAGGAGTTCATGGACCAAGAATTGGTTGCTTCAGCGTGACCAGTTCTCTCATATGCCTTTGCTCCGTGAGATCCGTGAGAATAATCCTGATGATTTCAGGAACTTTCTCAGGATGACGGATTGTTGGCTTCGCTGACCCCCTATATCAGCAGGCAGGAAACCTGCATGAGGCAAGCCATCACTCCGGAGCAGAGGCTCGTCACTACCCTGCGGTACTTGGCGACCGGGAGAAGTCTGCAGGACTTGAAGTTCTCGACAGGCATCTCCCCCCAGGCTCTGGGGATCATTATCCCAGAGACCTGTTCTGCCATCATTCAGGTCCTGCAGAAGGAGTATATGAAGGTAAGATTTTTATCCTTTAACATCACATTTTATTGTATTGAATGTTTGCTAATATATTGTATTTCTTTCCTCATTCCCTAATTACCATGATTGTAATATGCTGTGAATGTCCCCTTTGTTCTCATGCATGCTGGATTTTTATGTAATTATTTTTTTAGTCCTTCATACATATTTGCCTTCACTTACCTCCCCAGAGGAGGGGGATGGTTAATGCGCTACCCTGAAAAGAAATGAACAAGCTACTACAAACCATGTGACAAAAATGTGTACCAAAACTAAATAAATTGTAGCGCTAAAAAACACATATATAAATTATCTCTGTGTACATAAACATAATGTCCCAATAGTGACGTGTTATTGAAGCAGAAAACAGTCCACAATCGATGTATAAGATCCGTGTGGCAGTTCCTTCAGCTCCTCAACGGTCAGCTCAGATATCTTCAAGATAAATGGAAAGATGGAATACGCTTACCGGATAAGTTGGATTCTACTGCCGTGAGCATAGAATCAGTAAGGCTTTGTGCCACCAAGGGCAGAGATGTAAAGTGGTGGAGGCAAGGGTAGAGCCTCTGTCCCTCTCGGTCCACTGGATGTCTCTCTCGGTCCACTGGAACTGGATCAAAATAGTTCCCAAAGGCAAGTAGTTTCTCAATTCACCGGAACATGTGGAAAAAAAGAGGGATACTTCCACATAGTGTAACTCGGTATATTTTTATTGCTAAAAAACCGCAATACATGGAGCATAAAACATAAAATGTGATCACGAGTAAAAGCCGTGTATGGGATGAGTAAAGACGCCCTACGCGTTTTGATCCAAAGATCTTCAACAGGGGCATATAGGACCCTCATAACACTGCCGATATTTATAAATTAGTGTATGCAATCAAACATACTCGAAGACCAATGGGCTGTCAAACGTTAAACAATAATGAATCCTATTGGTTAGAGGCGAGGGTCGTCTGATGGAATGTGACCCTCCCTCTCCTCGGAACCAATCAGTATGCCTATAACAGAATATACCATTAACTTTCTGTGGGAACAAATGATGAAAATTTCTGCCAATAGAGACAGACCTTCTCCTCAAGATCCCTTGGGATAGGTGGATTTTACTAGAGGCGTCTACATGCTGGGCGCCCGTGAACAGAGTGGGACTCCCGCATGTGACGCCGCGACCCGGAAGTGTCCAGGGCCCACGTGGAGATTGCCCAGCAACGCTACACGCTGAATGCGGAAAGCCCGCGAACACGTGTTTGCGCGGCCGTCACATGACACCCAGACCGCCTCACGTGATACACTCATGGTTCACGTGTGGGCGGTACGTGTAGGTTGCTAAGCAACCCTGACGCGGAGTCAAGGAAGCCCGCAGTAACATGGGCGTGTCCACACCACAGTTATCTGACTCTCAAAGGGTGCCCACGTGACCATAAATGTAAATGAAGCACATCTACACATTGGGAGGGATTACACGTGTTCTAAACAAAGCAACAATAACAAGTGGTAAGTGGTGAAAATGAAGATGGGACTAAGCACATAATAATAACAGCCAAATCACATATCTTCTTAAGTCAAAGAAATAGGGTGAATTAATAATGAATAAAATAGATAAAAAATAAAATATGTATATATATATATATATATATATATATATAAAGAAAGGAGGCTGCAGCCTGATGTACTATAATCCATACTCAAATCCTAATATATAATACAAGGTGCAAGGGTGCAAAATACATGGTGTACTAGAATAATATAGTGGAAAACGCGAAATATATCACGTGTGATAATAAGGGGATATGGGTGGGGTCCAGACTAAATTACCATTATAAAGGGCAAAAATGAAATACAACATATTGAAGTATTAGGAAAGATTAATAAATGAGTTCAGATCCCACTCTACATTGAGCCCAAACGGAAAATAGGATCTGAGCTGATGTATCTAGTAAGTTTCCAACCTAGATACCCCTCGTAAGCGTGACTCCCCCCGCCAATGGGGGACAAACTTATCAATCACCTGAAATGTACTTCCCGAAGGGTCCCTATTGTGATGGAGTAAATAGTGTCGGGGTACTGTATGTTTGTCTTTGCCACCTTTAATACCTGCAATATGTTCATTGACACGTGTGGTGAATGTTCTGATGGTCCTACCCACATATTGTTTCTTGCAGGGACAAGTAATCAAGTATACCACATATTGGGTGGCACAGGTGGCAAACTCTTTCATGTGATAGATGCGCGAGGTAATGGTGGAACTGAAAGTATCAGTTTTACGTCCTATTAGGGTGTTATGTGCGCATACATTACATCTGCGACATTGATAAAAACCTTGGCTTTGTTGAAAGAAGGAAACCTTCGTAGGAGGGTCTATGATGTTAGGGGCAATTTGTCCTTGTATGGAGCGGGCACCTCTGAAGATGACTCCCACATTGTCGGGTAGCTCAGGGCCTAAAAGTCGGTCACTCTTAAGAACTTTCCAATGTTTTCTAAAGATGGCCTTTATTTCTTTAAACTGGGTAGAGTATGTAGTGAAAAAGGACCATTTAGCTCTAGAATCTGAAGTATTGGTAGAACGTTCTACAAGGGTGGAGCTCCTATCAATCTGTGAAACTCTATGGATCTCTGCATCTAGGTCACCTGCCCTATAACCTTTGGCGACAAATCTCTCTTTTAAAATATGAGATTGGGGGTAATAGTCCGATATTTTCGAACAATTACGACGCAGCCATAAAAATTGGCTGCGCGGGACAGATCGTAGCCACTGGGCATGATGGCAACTGTCGGACGGGATGTACCCGTTTCGATCTGTGGGCTTGAAGTAGGTCTTGAACTCTAGATGTTGATCAACGACCATAATTTCCAGATCTAAAAAGTGAATGGAGCTCGAACTAGCCTCAAAACTGAGAGAAATCCCGCAATCATTAGCGTTCAAAGCTACCATGAAATCATCTAAAGACTCACGGTTTCCCTGCCAAAGGAGGAGGATGTCGTCTATGTACCTAACCCAAAGAACCAATTCCGGTCTCTGGTAAGCATAGACGACATCCTCCTCCCACTGGGCCATGAAAAGGTTGGCCAAACTCGGGGCGAATTTGGCCCCCATGGCCACACCTTTTTGCTGTACATAAAACTGGTTCTGGGGGGCGTGGCTTGGCGCGCGATGGAGATGGCAGCCTAAACGAGGAGCTCCGTCAGACTAACGGCCCAAGCCAGTCTTTTCTGCCGCACTACAAGCGACGATGAGCAGACAGAACCGTTTCCCACAGCACACCCGTTCCCGCCGCTCTACCGCTGCATCAGCTGGGAGGAATATCTCAGAGATTTTCAAGAACCAAGCCGTGATACAGAGAGTGACTGCAGGAGGGAAGATGGCGCCGGTGCAGCGTGAGGAGGATCTCAGCGAAGATTCCCTGTCTGCTACAGAGGATAATGGTAGGAGAGAGACACGTCCTGACCATCCACTAACTTATGCAGACATGTCAGTCTTCGCAGCTGACATTAAAGCCTCTTTCTCTGCAGCTATCACGGACCTCAAAACCAACCTGTTAGTTCTCACAGAGAAAATGGCCACCGCTGAAACAGCAGGAAAACACAGAGATAAAGCCATAAACAGACTGGACAGAGTGGTCTCATCTCACGCACACCACTTTATTGAGATGAACAGACACCTGGAAGACCTCGATAACAGGGGGAGACGGTGTAACATCAGAGTTCGAGGTATACCAGAATCGGTTGATACAGACCAAATAACTCATGCACTGCAGAGGGTTTTCAATAGCCTCCTGGAGAGACCAGAGGACACGGACATTGAATTTGTCAGAGCGCACAGAGCCCTAAGAGCCAGAGGCCCAGACACACTTCCCCCTCGTGACATCATTTGCTGCCTGCAAAGCTTCTCCCTGAAAGAAGAGATCATGCACAAGGCGCGCAGAAATGAGCAGATTATTTTCAACGGTGCCCACATAACTTTATTTCAAGACCTTTCCCAAATTACGCTGAAAAATCGCAGGGCCCTGCGACCCCTGTTAGAGGCGCTACGGGCAAAAGATCTTCGGTACACGTGGCGCTTCCCCTTTGCCCTTTCAGTGTCGCACAATGGCAAACAACACTTTCTCCGCACTCCAAGTGATCTTCAGGAGTTCTGCAGCGCCCTACAGCTAGGTGAGATTGACCTACCGGAGTGGTATCAGGAGTTTCTACTCCCAACCGGAGACAGAAGCCCACCATACTCCCCTACGGTGACACCTGAGAAGCATCAAGCCAAGAAACAGAAGCAGAATCGGCAGGACGGATCAATTGCTGGCACTCCAAGGGGCAAAGCACATTCCTCCAGGATGCTAATAGATGCGTGAGTGAGAGGATGCCATCGCAAACTGTTGTTTTGTTTTGTTCAGGTTCCAACTCACACATTAGCATATGTACTAAATTGAGCAGACGCTTTGTTTATGCTACAGTTAAGGCTCCACACAAGGACCCCCCATTCCGGATTATTGGACACTTAGAGGAAAAGGCCCACCACTATTAATGTCCGTAGGCAGAGAACTGGGCACTTACCAACCACACATATAGGGGGTACTACAAGATCCCTGTGGTGAAACACGCTAACCTTTGCCCCACTCCCGGTGAACCTGTCAGCCTAACGGGAATATGGGGGAAAAGGTCGCTGCCCAGGGCGTTGACATGTTTTCCACTCAGAACACATGACACAGCTTGCTGGAAGATTTGTCCCCACGAAAAGCCCTGTTGGATTATGGTAAGGGCTCGGGCCACCTAGAGACCTAACAAGATCCTCAAACCTCCTATACATTTCAAATGTCTATACATGCCGGATGGGGACTTTGAGCTTACTGTAGAGTTCCTGCATATACTTACTGCAGAGAGTTTCTGTTTTTTATTCCCTTTTTTTAAGTTTACTCTGTTTTTTGGTTCCTGCATTAAATGATTCCCGTATGGGAAGGGGGAGGGGAAAGGAGGGGAGGCGACTATGCCTTTCACGTCCTAACCCCACCACCCCACATGTTTCTACAAGTTATAATAGATACTGCTTGTCCCGCTCCACTGGTCGGAGCACCGCTCTAACAGCTCAAGCGGCAGAAAAGACCATCAGGCACTATCCATTAGCTGAAAGAGGCCGTGGTCTGGCTATCCTAAGTCCCTGACAGTTCATTTCATTCTTTTTTTTTTTGTTAAAGTTGGGTCTGGTATCTGACCGCGAGCCTCCTACGTCCCCACAGAGTGTGTCAGAGGGGTTATAAACCCACTCTCACACACTAAATACTGATCCACTCAGACGTTGTCATTGTCTGGGAGGGTTGTAAATCTCACTCTCCGTACTCTTACTCCTAATTTCCTACTATACTCACATCTTTCAATCTATCTCTTTCTACTTTTCTTAGTCACTGATTGAGGTGGTACAACGACGTTTTAGTATTTAAACTATAACAGGTACTTCTTTTTTAGTTGTGATCACAGGTACTGTCTGAGGTCTCTCTCTGATCCTGAATAATGGCCTACTCTGCGTTGGGTCGGACCCCTACGGTGGTATCTCACAACGTCAAAGGCCTAAATATTCCGGAGAAACGCACTACTCTCTTGCGGGAATTAAAAAAAGGTAAGCCTAAAATTGTTTTCCTGCAGGAGACCCATTTTAAGACAAACCAGGTTCCCAGGCTCACCGACTCCTACTTCACAGAGGCACACCACGCCACAAACGACAGTTCCAAATCTAAGGGAGTGACAATATTACTCAGTAGGGAGGCTTCATTCGAGATCACAGACAAATTGGTTGATCCGGGGGGGAGATATGTTTTTATCAAGGGGAAGTGTTCTGGGGTACCCACCACATTAGCAAATGTTTACTTCCCCAATACTGCCCACCTGTCCTTCTGCAAAAAATTGATGAGGGAGTTAGAGGGTTTCAGCACAGGTCGTCTAATTTTAGGGGGAGACTTTAACATTCCCTTAAACCCGTTAGTAGACACGTCAACAGGGAAAACCTTCATCACCTATAAAATATTAAAAAAAATCAAAACTCTCCTCCACTCTTTAGACTTAGTTGATACGTGGCGCTTCCTACACCCTGAGGATAAAGACTTCTCCTTCTATTCAATCCCCCATGACCGTCACTCTAGGATTGATTACATCTTTATCACACAGAGGGATCTCCATATAGTCAGAGAGGCAAACATAGGGATACAGACAATTTCTGACCACGCCCCAGTCTCCATTGGCCTAAACCTGACCGATTACCCAGTCGGTTCGGGAACCTGGAGACTGAATTCCTCTCTGTTAACAGATCCAGGTCTGCTGTCTACACTGACCGCAGCCTTGAAAGAGTTCTTCAGGCATAACGTGACCCCGGGCATGGACCCGCTGATGGTTTGGGAGGCCCACAAGTGCTCCATCAGGGGAGAGCTAATTAGGATGGGGGCACAAAAAAAGAAAGACCAAGAAAAGGAAATTTCCCAACTAACACAAAAAATACGCCGCCTAGAAACCTTACACAAGCAATCCCTGACATCCAGTTCGGCAACTGCCCTTCTCGAGACAAGACTGACCCTTAAACAGCTTCTAGAATATAAAACGAAACGCTTCCTTTTCTTTAGGAAAAAAATATACTACGAGCAAGGCGACAAACCCGGCCATTTGCTTGCCAGGGCCTTGCGGGGACCCACCACTAAATATAACATTCCAGGCATTCAAAATAAGGGGGGTAGGGTAGACAGAACAACGGACAAAATAGCACAACACTTCCAGGACTTCTATTCCAATTTATATAATCTCCCAATCCAACATAGACCACATGACTTACAAGGAGAAAGGCTCCAGGTAATGCGGGACTTCTTGAGGGATTCGGATCTTCCTTCGCTCACAGCGGAGGACGCCGCGTCACTCGAGAGTCCCATAGACCTGTCGGAACTCAAACTCGCCATTAAAGACCTAAAACAAGGTAAGAGCCCGGGCCCTGACGGATTCACGGCCATATACTACAAGACATTCGTCGACACATTGTCCCCACACCTCCAAGGCGCATTAAATACCCTTTCAAAACCTAGAACGATCCCCCCAGAATTTTTATCAGCCTTTATTACAGTGTTACCCAAACCAGACAAGGACCCACTTCACTGTTCTAGCTACAGGCCTATATCGCTACTAAATCTAGACGTGAAGATACTGGCCAAAATCATCTCCAACAGACTGAAACCTCTACTTCATAATGTGATAGGACCGGAACAGGCGGGCTTTATGCCTGGAAGAGAGGCAAGGGATAATGTCACCAAAGCCCTAAACCTGATTCACGCTGCCCATGGGCGAAAGATCGAGGGTCTTCTCCTGTCTACGGACGCGGAGAAGGCCTTCGATCGAGTAGCATGGGACTACATGTTTGAAACTTGCAGACACATAGGCCTGGGACCAGGAATGATGGGCTGGATAACCTCCCTGTACCAAAACCCCTCAGCTAGACTCAAAATAAATGGTTCACTATCCGATAAAGTAAGCATAAACAATGGAACGAGACAGGGCTGCCCATTGTCGCCCCTGCTATTCATAATATCACTAGAACCATTTGTTAGACGAATTATAGCGAACACGGCCATAAAGGGATTTGAGGTCACAGAGCGTGAATTCAAAGTAGCGGCATATGCCGATGACCTACTCTTCTTCTTGACTGATCCGCATATATCCATCCCCTCCCTCCTGAGAGAGTTCGCTTTATTTGGTTATATCTCTAACCTTAAGATAAACTTTTCGAAATCGGAGGCGTTGAATATTTCACTCCCAGAACAAACACTAAAGACACTCCAAGACAATAGCCCATTCAAGTGGGAAACACAGGCCGTCAAATACCTAGGAGTTTGGCTAACACCTAGGTTGTCCGCAATTTTCTCCCGAAACTTCCTTCCCCTTCTCAAAGTCATAGAAAAAGACTTACAAACATGGCACACGGGGTTTTTCTCGTGGTTTGGCAGGGTGGCCGTTTGCAAAATGGCCATACTGCCTAAAATTCTATATTTATTGCGCACACTCCCCATTAAAATCCCACAAAGCTTCTTTAAATCGCTTCAGGCCCTACAAATGCGATTCATCTGGGCACACAAACCACCGCGTATTAAATTCTCTTTACTAACAAGAGCCAAAGCAGTGGGTGGACTAGGGATACCAGATTTTAAAATGTACTACCATGCCACACATATTGCCAGGATCGTAGACTGGCATTGCCATGGCGGCATAAAAGACTGGGTGTCGTTAGAAAACGACTTGAGCCCAATCCCCCTACGGTTCTCCCCCTGGATACCAAAACTCAAATACCCCCCGACTCTGAAAGCCCACCCTTTGATAGGGACCACTCTAGAAATTTTTCACCATCTAACTAAACAACCCAAACTTTCTTCACCTCTCAGCCCTCTCACCCCACTGCAAAACAACCCAGACTTCCCGCCTGGAATGGGGAACCGCCTTCTCCATTCCTCAGATCAAAAACTACCACTTCTGACTTCCCATTGCTTTGACAACAAGACAATGAAAGACCTGACTAATCTAAAGACTGACAATGATATACCTTCCCTCCCCCTGTGGTCGTACTTTCAGATCAGAAGTTACGTTAACAATGTCACCCGCAGGAGACACTTCACTAGAGAGCCCACTGAGTTGGAGTCGGTGTGCCTAAAAGGAGAACAGGTCGAAAAGACCACATCAGTGGCTTATCAATGGTTACAAAACTCGAAAAAACCCACAGATGACAGGCTCAGAGAGAGATGGTCGGACTGCCTTGACATGACAATTTCAGATACCCAATGGGAGAGAGCCTGTATTATGGCGCACAAATGCTCCTTAAGCACGAGAATACAGGAGACGGCTTATAAAATGCTCACGCATTGGTATGCAACCCCAGCAAAGATTCACAAATGGTTCCCCCAGACACCTGACACGTGCTGGAGGTGCAACAAAGAAAAAGGAACTCTAATGCACATTTGGTGGCAATGTGAACGAATAACATCGTACTGGAATAAGGTTAAAGAAATAATCTGTCGAATCACGGAGACCAAGCTCGAACTTAACGCAGCATGTTGCCTACTTCACATTACAAATTTTACCTTTAAAAGATACAAAAACTCTCTCACCAGACACCTACTAAATGCGGCCAAGTCTCTCATTCCACTGTATTGGAAATCAACCACAGTCCCTTCTCTGAAAGACTGGTTGAAAAAAATTTCAGATATTTGCGAAATGGAAGACACACGGGCACAGTCAGAAGAAAAGGTAGAACGTTATCACGAAACTTGGTCTCCCTGGTTCATATATAGATATTCCCAAGATTATGAAAATTTGGTTGAGTGACTGGTCAATGTTAACCATTACTTGACCGAACACATAACCATGTAACAACCTGAACCACTCTGTTATACTGAACCTGAGAAAGTACATTAGAAGTTGGAGCCCAATAAGCTCTCAACAGCTCCCTCAAGTCACTGTGACGTATAGGTCATAACACCTATCCTTCCCGCTAATTTTCTTACCTCCTCTCTTCATATCTCCACTCTGTTCTTTCCCTACTCACCAAACAACTGCAGATTTCAAAAAGATACCTATAGGTGGGCATAGTTCCCAGAACGCATAGAAGTTCATATTTAGAGACAGCTTGTTTAACTGTCAGAATGCGTAGCTATGACTCACTGACATGTTAGATACGACCTTGCTTTTAAGTCTGACACCAATTGATTGATGTATATCAAATCCTATCTGCACTCATGTATGTTTATATATGCTTAATCTTCTTCAATAAACTACTTTATGAGAAAAAAAAAAAAAACTGGTTCTGGAACCAGAAGTAGTTGTGGCCGGTGGCAAAACGCAGAAGCTGCATGATGAAATTGCGCTGCAATATTGGCAGGGTATCATTCCTGGACAGATACTTTTCAACAGCATTAAACCCCAAATGGTGTGGTATGCACGTATATAAGGCAGCTACATCCGCTGTTACCAAAAGAGTGCCCTCTTTGAGCCTTACTTGCTCGAGACGTTGGATGACATCTCTAGTGTCTTTGAGGTAAGACAGAGTTAATCTGACCAATGGTTGGAGAAAAAAATCCACATATCTCCCTATCCTGGAAGTGACCGAGTCAATGCCGCTGACAATGGGTCTGCCAGGGGGATTGACTGGGTCCTTGTGGACTTTGGGGAGATAATAAATCACGGGGATCCGCGGAACAAGGGGCACTAAATAATTTTTCTCTTTTTTTGTCCAGGATCCCCAAAGAATACCCTTCAGTAACTAATTCGACCAAGGTGCGTCTAAATTTGTGGGTGGGATTGAAATTTATGGGGTTGTAGGTATCTCGATCTTGGAGAATCCTAAGCATTTCTCCAATGTAGTCTTCCTTATTGAGAACTACAATACCCCCCCCCCTTATAGGCGGGTCTTATAACAAGATTCTTCCTATCACAGAGTTCTTTAAGTCCTGCTTTAAATAAGGGATCTATATGAGTCTTCCTTTTGGGTTTAGGGAGTTCATCCAAATCTTGTAAGACTAAACTCTTAAACACTTGAAGAGATGGGGCTAAATTCCCAGGGGGATTGAAAAGGGAGGGGTTGGTGAGACCGGAGTATGTATAGTCCTTGTTAATGGAACTATGGTTGGCTGTAGAAGGAATAGAGGGTTGGTTCAAAAAATGTCTGTGTATGTTTAATTTCCTAGTAAACTTGAGTACATCGATAAATGTACCAAATTTGTTCAAGGGTCTTGGGGGAACAAACTTAAGTCCCTTGTCCAGAACCGATTTCTCGGCTTCCGTCAAGTGGACAGTGCTAAGATTGAAAATCCCAATGCCTCTCAGACTCTTTTTCTTTTGGCTTCTAGCCTTCCACCCCCCTCTGGTCCCTCTTTTCCTTCTTGGTATCCTGAATAGTTGTCTATGGGCCTCTGAAAACCCGATGCTTGTTCGAAGTTTAACCCTCTTTGGTTATAGTTATATGGGGATCTATTGTATACATCAACTTCCCTATCAAACTGGGGATAGGCCCCATAATAAGTGTCTAGTGTCGGATTCTCCTGTAAAGGATAATAACGATTTTGAGTAGATATCTGGGCCTCATAGGAGTAATCTCTACTTCGTGATCTGGATCTTTGGTTGCCCTCCCAGTTTCGCTGATTATATGGTGAGGTCCCAAGAGCTCCACGTGAGATAGATGCCCAGGGTATCCCCGTGCGTGACCTCTACCTCGATTTTTTGGTCCTCCACCTCGATTGGAGGGTGGATAGAAAGGGAGTAATGGACGTGGGGGGGCCATTCTAGGGGCAGGATTCCTAGAGGTGTTGTGTTTGAAATCTAGGGTGCGTCTGGGGGTTTGGTAAGGTTGCCCCGAGGTTCCTCCTATATTTGGTGGTGGCTCATATACCAATCTCCTATCGGAATTGGTTTTGGTTGGATGTTGAGTTTCAACCGGGAGAGGCTTGTTTTCTAAAAGGGCGGAGGAGGCCATCTTTTTTTGCCAATTGAAAACCATATGTGTACTCTAATCTGAAAAGTCTCTATTGTATTTCTTTTGTTTTTTATTTCTCTGTTCTTTCTCCTCCTTCTCTAAGTTGTTTTTTAGAGTGGAGGAAAGAGAAATATATTCAGCCGTGGTCTTATGTACGGAGAGTTTCTCTTTGAGATCTTTAATTTCTTGATCTATCAAAGATAACTTTGTCCGTTTTCTTTTTATTAAAAAATCTAAAAGTTGTATCCCTACGTCATTAAAATAATTGAACCATGACTCCACGTCCGATTCATCCTGTTGTGGGTGAACATCCCAACGGAGACCCCTGGGTACCATCCTTTCTCTGATATATTGTTCGAGAAAGGCAGTATCCCATTGGAGATGGATTTCACTTATCATTAGATTTTTAAGTCTCATGAACAGGCCCCCGACACTATTTACTCCATCACAATAGGGACCCTTCGGGAAGTACATTTCAGGTGATTGATAAATTTGTCCCCCATTGGCGGGGGGAGTCACGCTTACGAGGGGTATCTAGGTTGGAAACTTACTGGATACATCAGCTCAGATCCTATTTTCCGTTTGGGCTCAACGTAGAGTGGGATCTGAACTCATTTATTAATCTTTCCTAATACTTCAATATATTGTATTTCATTTTTGCCCTTTATAATGGTAATTTAGTCTGGACCCCACCCATATCCCCTTATTATCACACGTGATATATTTCGCGTTTTCCACTATATTATTCTAGTACACCATGTATTTTGCACCCTTGCACCTTGTATTATATATTAGGATTTGAGTATGGATTATAGTACATCAGGCTGCAGCCTCCTTCCTTTATATATATATATATATATATATATATATATATATATATATATATATATATATATATATATATATATACATATTTTATTTTTTTATCTATTTTATTCATTATTGATTCACCCTATTTCTTTGACTTAAGAAGATATGTGATTTGGCTGTTATTATTATGTGCTTAGTCCCATCTTCATTTTCACCACTTACCAATTGTTATTGTTGCTTTGTTTAGAACACGTGTAATCTCTCCCAATATGTAGATGTGCTTCATTTACATTTATGGTCACGTAGGCACCCTTTGAGAGTCAGGTAACCGTGGTGCGGACACGCCCATGTTACTGCGGGCTTCCTTGACTCCGCGTCAGGGTTGCTTAACAACCTACACGTACCACCCACACATGAACGATGAGTGTATCACGTGAGGCGGTCTGGGTGTCATGTGACGGCCGCGCAAACATGTGTTTTGTGTTCGCGGGCTTTCCGCATTCAGCGTGTAGCGTTGCTGGTCAACCTCCACGTGTGCCCTGGACACTTCCGGGTCGCGGCGTCACATGCGGGAGTCCCGCTCTGTTCACGGGCTCCCAGCATGTAGACTCCTCTAGTAAAATCCACCTATCCCAAGGGATCTTGAGGAGAAGGTCTGTCTCTATTGGCAGAAATTTTCATCATTTGTTCCCACAGAAAGTTAATGGTATATTCTGTTATAGGCATACTGATTGGTTCCAAGGAGAGGGAGGGTCACATTCCATCAGACGACCCTCGCCTCTAACCAATAGGATTCATTATTGTTTAACGTTTGACAGCCCATTGGTCTTCGAGTATGTTTGATTGCATACACTAATTTATAAATATCGGCAGTGTTATGAGGGTCCTATATGCCCCTGTTGAAGATCTTTGGATCGAAACGCGTAGGGCGTCTTTACTCATCCCATACACGGCTTTTACTCGTGATCACATTTTATGTTTTATGCTCCATGTATTGCGTTTTTTTAGCAATAAAAATATACCGAGTTACACTATGTGGAAGTATCCCTCTTTTTTTCCACATGTTCCGGTGAATTGAGAAACGACTTGCCTTTGGGAACTATTTTGATCCAGTTCCAGTGGACCGAGAGAGACATCCAGTGGACCGAGAGGGACAGAGGCTCTACCCTTGCCTCCACCACTTTACATCTCTGCCCTTGGTGGCACAAAGCCTTACTGATTCTATGCTCACGGCAGTAGAATCCAACTTATCCGGTAAGCGTATTCCATCTTTCCATTTATCTTGAAGATATCTGAGCTGACCGTTGAGGAGCTGAAGGAACTGCCACACGTATCTTATACATCGATTGTGGACTGTTTTCTGCTTCAATAACACGTCACTATTGGGACATTATGTTTATGTACACAGAGATAGTTTATATATGTGTTTTTTAGCGCTACAATTTATTTAGTTTTACTTACCTCCCCAGCATGCTCTCCTGTCCCTATATTCACCTCATGTAGTCACTTAACAATGTATTTTATCAGCTCCATAGTAGTGCTTTACCCCAAACACCCCTAAAATGTTTAGAAATCTGATTTGTGCTTTAAATTCAGGCAGAGTGCCAGAGGCTTTTTTTTGTGGTGTACCCAAATCATTTTTATTAGCCCTCCCTCCCCCCAACTGCTAAGTCAGCTGATCCCAATTCTCTATCTATACTTAATCATCTATCTGCTGACTTTGCCAAACCCATACACACTATACCCACCTCTTTTGTGGTCAGATGTATGGATGAATTCCCCAAAGCATGTAGTGCAAGGGCCTGCCTGTATACTTTCAAATGGTACTGTTTAAAGTTTTTGTATCCTATTATTATCTTGATAGGTAATAGCAGAATTTCCAAATGTGCTCAAATGTGTACAGTGTGTATTTATATTTTTGTATTCTGACACTTCTTACCTGTCCAGTGGGCTGCCAATAGTGTAACTAAGGAGGGGCTGTTCCAAGTAGTACCCTGTATTTAGGCATTCATCTCTCAATGAAGTGAAGAGGGTTACCTGTCCAAGATTTCCCCCTACAATGTTAGAAATGGCCCATGAGGGGGGGGGGGATATGATAGGTGTACCTTATACTTTTGGTGTTGTAAAATTCCCCTTAATAAATGTTATCTGGATGTTGGCCAAGAATGTTTGTGTCTAATCTGCTTTCCATGTTT
This sequence comes from Lithobates septentrionalis, assembly GCA_037952835.1. Classification (NCBI taxonomy): domain Eukaryota; kingdom Metazoa; phylum Chordata; class Amphibia; order Anura; family Ranidae; genus Lithobates; species Lithobates septentrionalis. The sequence goes on along the minus strand of JBBDGP010000526.1, from coordinate 2,304,915 downwards.
ATGTGCAAAAATACTAAGTTTTTTTTTGTTTTCCTCAACAGTTTCCTTCAAAGCCACAGGAATTTCAGACTGTGGCCTCTAGTATCTAGTATCTAGAATCTAGTTTGCATTTCATTCTAGTAACAAAGCCATCTACACAACCAAATTAGTTTCATACAAGTAGGGCGTAAAAAATGTGGCCAAATGCATATGGCCAAAACAATGGTGTTTTTTAGTCCGAAAGAAAAATGTTTGATACGACGAATAATGTGCCCATGAACATGAAAGTTGCCATTTTAAAATGTACACTTTTAAGAAAAGCACATGGAGCAGCACGAACGTAATAAACATAAAGAATAGGAACACAGCACAACTACCTACTTTTTGCAGCACTCTCCGGATCTTTCTGTACTGCTCATGTTCTCGTAATTTGAGGTCCGACCACCGCTTCCTGAGCTGATCTTTCGATCGATGTACCATGAAATCCCGGTGCAGACTCTTGACCACTTTCGCCATGATCTTGGCCTTTCTGACATTGGGGTTTGGGTAAGGTCCATACTTTCCATCATAGTCGGCCTTCTTCAGGATGTCGACCATCTCCACAAAGGACATATTTGAGGCCTTAAATCTCCTTCTGGATCGGGACGTCTCCGGATCCGGGCTTTCCTCCTCCTCCTTCCTGTAATTAGCACGCACCTGCTGTGTCTCCGCCATGTGCTCTTCCCCCATTGCGCAGAACGAAAAGGGGCAGGGAATAGACTAGAAAGAACGTCAGGGGCGGGCGGAGTTATGCGCATGCGCAGTGTGTATAAAGCGTAACACGCGTGCGTATTACGTACAATCTGTGAGCGGAGGAAGGAGCATCAGAGGCGCCGATCATGATAATGAAGGTAAGATCTAAACTTGAGCCTATACTGCTTCGAAATTGAAGCCTATATTGTAACAAGATTAGGAGAGTTTGGCCTGACCTTAGGGTTTGTCTTGTGTTGTGTCTTGCAGAGAAAATGGATGGCTTCAATGACCACAACTTCCTCCCCCTGTTCATAGACAAATACACGGAGCTGCCCTGTCTGTGGCAAGTGAGACATCCCCATTATAATATTAAACAAAAGAGGCAGGCAGCGCTGGAGAAACTGCTGGAGTTGGTGAAGCCGGTGGTCTGGCCTGAGGAGCACTTATCTTAGGGAGCGCAAGAAGGTCACAGATTCACAGATTCCCAGAGATCCGGAGCTGCAGCAGATGATGTTTATGTCCCCAGACTGTGGTACTATGAGAGACTGCGATTTCTGTCAGACCACACTGAAGTCAGGGAATCCCTCTCCACTCTTCCTTCCACCCTTCCTTCCACCCCAGATGAGGCTTCTGATGTCCAACCTGGGCCTTCCAACCAGGAAGAAGTGGAGGAGCCCAGCTGGAGTCAGGTATAGCATTCTTCTACAGATTTCTGGTCAATAAAGAAATGATCTTTACTAGATGTTATTATTGATCACTAATTGCTGATTGAAAAAAGTGTTTTACATATCAATAGACAGTAGTGGGCACCCAAAATTGGGACAAGAATGAAAAATGCTGTGCTCAGAATTATAGTCTGTTATATTTGTTAACATTCAATTTGCAACAGTGAGGAGGTGAAAATTGTGTGTGATTGATGACTAAAAAACACACACAGGATACAAATACACAGGAAGACCTCAGCCAGGAGGAGGCTGTGAAATGTGGCAGCCAGGAGGAGGCGGGGCTAAGTTGCAGCCAGGAGGAGGTGGGGCTAAGTGTCAGCCAGGAGAACCCTGGGACCAGTCGCAGCATGACCGAATTGCAGGTTCCTCCCCTCCGCCTTCCATACAAAAAAGCGAGGAAGGGGAGTCACGTTCAGGATTCTGCACTCAGGCTTATTCGGGAGGCTTCTGCGTCCCTCAGAGCCTTACCCACATCTGAAGAGGCCTTTGCCTGCATGGCTGCCACAAAACTGCAGGGCATGCAGGGGGGTCAACGCCTCATGTGTGAGCAACTTATTTATAAAGTCCTAACTAAGGGGGTGAGTGGCGAAATCACACCCAAGACCGACGTGATTGAGTTGGACCATCCTCCTCCTCCTCCTCCTGCTGCCACAACTCCACCACCACAGCCACAGCGTGGAAGGAAGCATGGAAGGAAGACCAGAGAGTAATGACCTAGGTTCAGTCTGGTCTGACAAAAGCTGCAGTCTCTTGTATGACCACAGCCTGGGGACACAGATGTCATCTGCTGCTTTCCGGATCTCTGGGACTTCTGGACCAGACTGCACTCCCTTAGATATGGACTCCTCAGGCCACCAATTTTGCTTGAAAATAGTTGATGTGTGCCCTGGGGGTCAAAGGCTTCACCAATTTCAGCTGTTTCTCCAGTGTTGCCTCCCTCTTTGTTTAGTTGTGAGCCCTTAATAAATTATTTTTTTGGGAAAATTATACTCTCCTATGTGTGTTTTCATCCAAAAAGGACAGTTTGTTGGTGAGGATTCAGGTACATTTCGAAAGTACAATGTGAAATTAACAAGAGACAACAACACCAAACAATCTCCTACAGATTAAATACACACAAATATTCTGGAGTAAAAATAAAAATACAATAAAACAAAGATCAGCCTTGAAAAAAAGACAAACCAAAAAAAAAAAATCTGCCTTTAAAACAAAAAAAAAAAATCCAAAACAAAAATAATGTTGTCAGATGTGACAAATCAAAATATATTGAGGGAATCCCAATAAATAGTAAAGAAATAAGTTTGTGAGAAGTCTGTGTGAATATGAGCAGCAAAACTACTTCATTCTTCTCACATTATAAAGAAGAAGAGAGTGCGCTGTATTAAACCATTTTTAACATTGCAGCGTGACGAAAGTGCTGTATCCATTGCGAACGCTAAGTTTACCAGACCGAGCTGTTCCGTCTCGGAATTTCTTCTGAGCATGCGTGGCACTTTGTGCGTCGGAACAGGTCACACACGGTCGGAATTGACGCGATCGGATTCTGTTGTCGGAAAATTTTATAGCCTGCTCTCAAACTTTGTGTGTCGGAAAATCAGATGGAAAATGTCCGATGGAGCCCACACACGGTCGGAATGTCCGACAACACGCTCCGATCGGACATTTTACATCGGAAAATCCGACCGTGTGTACGGGGCATAATAGTGTTACTGGCCAGATCAAGAAAAAAAAGAAAACTAATGCAACCACAACCTCTAATGATTGGTAAGCTGCAATATAATTCATTTTTGGTTTTGGGTTTAATCAGTGTTTTTTGTCTCAGAGAACAGGTACAGGAACTCCCCCTTTCCAAGTCACCTCTTGTCCACGCTCCCTACCCACCTCCAAGCACGAGAAGCAGCATGGGCATATTCACTGTGACTACTATTATGTTGCTATCAGCAGCCTATAAAAAGAACCCATCATTACATCTTTGCAAAACTTTAACCAGATAATAATATATGTGCTTTGTTTTTTTTAATTATTCAAAGCAAATCTCATTTCACAATACATCGGCACCTGTATCACACATGTAATGTTTACTATTTTAATCCTTTAATATCCGTATTTTTGAACAATACTTTGACATCCTCAAACAATTCCAAGAGGAAGTCCATATTGCTTTAGTGTGATAAATATCCTTTTCCTCCGATGTTGTAATTGTTGAATGTTAGGAAATATCCCTGAAGACCGAACAGATGTCTATTACTTCAAAAACAAACTTTTTCAACCATAGTGTTTTTTTTTTTGTTTTTTTTTACCTTTTTATTTTGCCTTCAACATTGAGCCCTCTCACTAACTCCTGTGATCATTTTTTGCCTTTCTTTGTTTTGTTTTTTTGTCATTTATTCTTTTCTAATAGATAATGCTAAAATAGGATTTTTATAACAGCTTACCTGTAAAATCCTTTTCTTGGAGTACATCACAGAGCCATAGTATTAACTATATGGGTACATAGCGGAGGCTGCAGGGGAGAGGAGAGAGTGCCCCGACAACAGCTAGTAAAACCTAGTGGGGACATCACCTATAGTCTTCAATGACCATTCATTGTCTTCCCACCTTCCTCTCCCCTGCAGTGATGATGGCTGACAAAGGGGAGTCGGATCATTTGACTGGTAAGTATACATATCTTTTACAAAGCTGGAATTCCACTTTAAGTATTTTTAAACCCAAAACTTTTTTTTTTTGCTATCATATTGGGGTCATTTTCCAAAGAAAAATATTTCCAAATTTAAAGAAACACCTCTTAGGCAGTTGTCACTGGAACAAGTGCCCCCAATGATAGATTTACTCTCTTTTACTCCTCTGGTGACAATTTAAATTTTTACTTCTTGATAAGTATTCCCCAAAATGTATATTTATTTATCGTACATCACGGGACACAGTGCCATAGTATTAACTATATGGGTATATAGGCACCTTCAGGTAATGGACACTGGCACACCCAATACAGGAAGTTCACTCCCTATATAACCCCTCCTCCTACCAGGAGTACCTCAGTTTTGTAGCAAATCAATATACACAAATCTCAAAAGAGGGGAGGGACCTCTGTGTCCTGTGATGTACTCCAAGAAAAGGATTTTACAGGTAAGCTGTTATAAAAATCCTATTTTCTTTATCGTAGATCACGGGACACAGAGCCATAGTATTAACTATATGGGACGTCCCATAGCAATGCTATTTGAGGGCAGGGAGACACAACCCGTAGGGCACTTGAGGACCTACACTGCTGCCTGCAGCACACTGTGCCCAAAGGCGATATCCTCATGCCTTCTTACATCCCCCTGATAAATCCTGGTGAATGTATGCACTGAAGACCAAGTTCCTTATAGATCTGAGCCATGGAGGCCTGGTGATGCACTGCCCAAGAAGCACTAACTGCTCTGGTAGAGTGCGCTTTGACTTGAAAAGGTGGAATCTTACCTTTTAAACGATAAGCCTGAATTATAACTTGCTGAATCCACTTAGCTATAGTGGATTTCAACGCTGCCTGTCCTTTCCTAGGACCTTCTGGCATCACAAATAAGACATCAGTCTTCTGGTTCTGAGTGGTTGTCTTTTAAATAGACTTTGACCGCTCTCACCACATCAAGACAATGTAGTGACTTCTTGTGTTGCGTTTGTTACAAAAGTTTTTTATTTTATTTTAATCAGACATAAGATACATGGGACATAACATTACACAATAGTGAATCGGTCAGATTACTGTCAGTTTTTGGCTTGAGTAGATTTCTCAAACAAATGCTGTTTCATACAATGGGTACGTAGATACCATTGTTGTATTCAATTGACATTTTTCAACAGGTTATCGTCTCTATAGCTACAGTAAACAAGTAAGAAACGTACTTGTTTGAGGTTCTTTCAGCTCTCAAACTGAAAGAATGACTGTTAGATTACTGTCAGGTGTTGGCTTGAGTAGACAATGGGTACATAGATACCTTTGTGGTATTCAATTGACAGTTTTCAACAGTCCATTGTTTCTACAGCTACAGTAAATAGGTATGTTTTCTGTTGTTTGGTAACTATAGTAAACTGCCTGACACATAAAAGGGGAATTCAGGCATAAGCTAGGGACACACACACACAATTATGCTGTAAGATCAGAAGCCAACCATGATAGAAGAAACGTGCCTGATCCTCCAGAAGAATCATTGCCAATGGAGATCATGAACATACAGTAACAGAAGATAAGTAACTTTTAAGTGTATTTGTACTGTTAGATAGGGATGAGCCGAACACCCTCCTGTTCGGTTCGCACCAGAACATGCGAACAGGAAAAAAGTTTGTTCGAACACGCGAACACCGTTAAAGTCTATGGGACACAAACATGAATAATCAAAAGTGCTAATTTTAAAGGCTTATATGCAAGTTATTGTCATAAAAAGTGTTTGGGGACCTGGGTCCTGCCCCAGGGGACATGGATCAATGCAAAAAAAAGTTTTTAAAACAGCCGTTTTTTCAGGAGCAGTGATTTTAATAATGCTTAAAGTCAAACAATAAAAGTGTAATATCCCTTTAAATTTCATAGCTGGGGGGTGTCTATAGTATGCCTGTAAAGGGGCGCATGTTTCCAGTGTTTAGAACAGTCTGACAGCAAAATGACATTTCGAAGGAAAAAACCCATTCAAAACTACTCGCGGCTATTGCATTGCCGACAATACACATAGAAGTTCATTGATAAAAACAGCATGGGAATTCCCCACAGGGGAACCCCGAACCGAAATGAAAAAAAAAAATGACGTGGGGTTCCCCCTAAATTCCATACCAGACCCTTCAGGTCTGGTATGGATTTTAAGGGGAACCCCGCGCCAAAAAAAAAAAAAACGGCGTGGGGTCCCCCCAAGAAATCCATACCAGACCCTTATCTGAGCACGCAACCTGGCAGGCCGCAGGAAAAGAGGGGGGGACGAGAGTGCGCCCCCCCCTCCTGAACCGTACCAGGCCACATTCCCTCAACATTGGGAGGGTGCTTTGGGGTAGCCCCCCAAAACACCTTGTCCCCATGTTGATGAGGACAAGGGCCTCATCCCCACAACCCTGGCCGGTGGTTGTGGGGGTCTGCGGGCGGGGGGCTTATCGGAATCTGGAAGCCCCTTTTAACAAGGGGACCCCCAGATCCCGGCCCCCTCCCTGTGTGAAATGGTAAGGGGGTACTTACCCCTACCATTTCACTAAAAAACTGTCAAAAATGTTAAAAATTACAAGAGACAGTTTTTGACAATTCCTTTATTTAAATGCTTCTTCTTTCTTCTATCTTCCTTCATCTTCTTCTTCTTCTGGCTCTTCTGGTTCTTCCTCCGGCGTTCCCGTCCAGCATCTCCTCCGCGGCGTCTTCTATCTTCTTCTCCTCGGGCCGCTCCGCACCCATGGCATGGGGGGAGGCTCCCGCTCTTCTCCATCTTCTTCTCTTCTTCTTTTCTTCTCTTCTTCTCTTCTTCATTTTCTTCTCCGGGCCGCTCCGCACCCATGCTGGCATGGAGGGAGGCTCCCGCTGTGTGACAGCATCTCCTCGTCTGATGGTTCTTAAATAATGGGGGCGGGGCCACCCGGTGACCCCACCCCCCTCTGACGCACAGTGACTTGAGGGGACTTCCCTGTGACGTCATAGGGAATGCCACAGGGAAGTCCCGTCATGTCCCGTGCGTCAGAGGGGGGCGGGGTCACTGGGTGGCCCCGCCCCCCGTTATTTAAGAACCATCAGACGAGGAGATGCCGTCACACAGCGGGAGCCTCCCTCCATGCCAGCATGGATGCGGAGCAGCCTGGAGAAGAAAATGAAGAAGAGAAGAAGGAAGAAGAGAAGATGAAGAAGAAGAGAAGAGCGGGAGCCTCCCCCCATGCCATGGGTGCGGAGCGGCCCGAGGAGAAGAAGATAGAAGACGCCGCGGAGGAGATGCTGGACGAGAACGCCGGAGAAAGAACCAGAAGAAGAAGAAGATGAAGGAAGTTAGAAGAAAGAAGAAGCATTTAAATAAAGGAATTGTCAAAAACTGTCTCTTGTAATTTTTAACATTTTTGACAGTTTTTTAGTGAAATGGTAGGGGTAATTACCCCCTTACCATTTCACACAGGGGGGGGCCGGGATCTGGGGGTCCCCTTGTTAAAGGGGGCTTCCAGATTCCGATAAGCCCCCCGCCTGCAGACCCCCACAACCACCGGCCAGGGTTGTGGGGATGAGGCCCTTGTCCTCATCAACATGGGGACAAGGTGTTTTGGGGGGCTACCCCAAAGCACCCTCCCAATGTTGAGGGCATGTGGCCTGGTATGGTTCAGGAGGGGGGGGGCCGCACTCTCGTCCCCCTCTTTTCATGCGGCCTGCCAGGTTGCGTGCTCGGATAAGGGTCTGGTATGGATTTTTGGGGGGACCCCACGCCATTTTTTTTTTTTTTTTGGCGCGGGGTCCCCCTTAAAATCCATACCAGACCTGAAGGGTCTGGTATGGAATTTAGGGGGAACCCCACGTCATTTTTTTTTTAAATTCTGGTTCGGGGTTCCCCTGTGGGGAATTCCCATGCCGTTTTTATCAATGAACTTCTATGTGTATTGTCGGCAATGCAATAGCCGCGAGTAGTTTTAAATGGGTTTTTTCCTTCGAAATGTCATTTTGCTGTCAGACTGTTCTAAACACTGGAAACATGCGCCCCTTTACAGGCATACTATAGACACCCCCAGCTACAAAATTTAAAGGGATATTACACTTTTATTGTTTGACTTTAAGCATTATTAAAATCACTACTCCTGGAAAAACAGCCGTTTTTAAAACTTTTTTTTGCATTGATCCATGTCCCCTGGGGCAGGACCCAGGTCCCCAAACACTTTTTTATGAAAATAACTTGCATATAAGCCTTTAAAATTAGCACTTTTGATTTCTCCCATAGACTTTTAAAGGGTGTTCCGCGGCATTCGAATTTGCAGTGAACACCCCAAATTGTTTGCTGTTCGGCGACCTTGCGAACAGCCAATGTTCGAGTCGAACATGAGTTCGACTCAAACTCAAAGCTCATCCCTACTGTTAGACCATAGGCTGTTCATTTGCTAGGCATTTTGCTTGTTATAGATATCTGTCAGTCTTGTATTGTATTCCTAATATTGTAATAGTTTTGTATGTACCGCATCTTTGTATAGTAAAAGCATATTTACACACTGCAGATATCTTAGCTTCCTTGCTTATACCACAGAGTAACCTTGCTAGATAGACGCAAGCAAAACACTTCTCTTCCCTAGAACATGGTTTTGGAAAAAACGATGGCAGGACAATATCTTGGTTCAAGTGAAAACCTGAGACCACTTTAGGCAGAAAACTTGGACGAGGACACAACACAACCCTGTTCTCATGAATAATCAAATATGGCTCTTTGCAAGAAAGAGCAGCCAATTCCAAAACCCTCCTTGCTGAGGATATAGCAACCAAGAACACTAACTTCCTTGTCAGAAGGACTAAGGGAATATGCTGTATCAGTTCAAATGACTGTTTTTGTAACACTGACAAAACTAAGTTCAAGTCCCAAGGGTTCAAAGGAGATCTGACTGGCAGATTAAGCCGCATCACCCCTTCCATACAAAATACACGGACCAAAGAATGCGAAGCAAGCGGTCTTTAAAATAAGACCAATAAAGCTGAGACTTGGCCCTTAATAGTACTCAAGGCCAGCTTCAGCTCTACCCCTAATTGTAGAAAGGCAAGAATTCTGCCTATGTTGTACTTGGTGCCAACCCTTGGATTCACACCAGGAAGCATAAGCCCTCCAGACTCTGTAATATATGTTTCTGGAAGCTGGCTTCCTTGCATTAAGTAGTAGGTAGAGATAACTGACCCGGAAAGCCCACATTTCTTTAGAATGTGGGTTTCAATAGCCAAGCTGTTAAATTTAGAGTTCGTAAGGTAGGATGGAATATTGGCCCCTGTGAGAGTAAGTCTGGCCATAGTGGAAGGGACCATGGATCCTCCACCGCCATCTTTACGATTTCTGCATACCAGGACCTTCTGGGCCATGCTGGGGCTACAAGAATTACTGGCTTTCTTTCCAGCTTGATCCTGCAAAGAAGTCGTGGCAGCAACTGAATAGGGGGGAATGCATAAATCAGTGAGAACTGATCCCATGGGGTCACCAGCGCATCTGTTCCGCATGCGAGTGGATCCCTTGTCCTGGACACAAAGTTGACCAACTTCATGTTGAATCTGGACGCCAGAAGATCTACATCCGGGGTTCCCCATTTTTGGCAAACAGCCCGAAAAATGTCGTGGTGAAGGGACCATTCCCCTAGGAGCAACTGCTGGCGGCTCAAGAAGTCCGCCTGCCAATTCTCTACTCCCGGAATAAAAACTGCTGATAGGCACGGAACATTCCTTTCTGCCCAAGTTAGGATATGGTTCACCTCCCTCTGTGCTGCAAGACTCTTTCTGCCCCCTTTGTGATTGATGTAGGCCACAGCTGTGGCATTATCGGTTTGGATCCTGACAGGACAACCCCGTAATCTGAATGTCCAAGCCTTCAGAGCCAGACCTGCTGCCCGAATCTCTAGGATGTTGATGGGCAAGGTCCTTTCTGTCCCTGACCACTGTCCCTGGACAGTTGTCTTTTCTAGAACTGCTCCTGAACCTGAAAGTCTGGCATCTGTTGTTACCACCTTTCAGCAGATTCTTGGTGACCAACCACCAACTGAGGCTCCGGGACACCCTTGGGGACAGCCGCATTGGCAAGTCTAAATCTTAAACCGTTTTGTTCCAAGCAGACAGGATATTGTTTGGCAACAGTCTGGAATGGAACTGGGCATAGGGAACCGCTTTAAATGAAGCTAAAATCTTTCCTAACAACCTCATGCAAAGTCGAATGGAAGGATCTCTTTTTGACCTGACCATCTACACCAGCTCTCTTATGGCATTGATCATTGCCTGAGGCAAGAACACCTTTTTCTGGGCTGTGTCTATGATCAGACCCAAGTACTCCAGAATTGTTTGTGGTTTTAAGGAAGATTTCTCTAGGCTGAGAATCCAACCCAGATTTTCCAGGTATTTGGTTGTAATGCGCACACTTTGCTCCAAACAGGCCACGACTGGTCTATTGGCAATAGATCATCTAGATACACCAATACTGTTATACCCTGTGCCCTTAACCTGGCTAGAGGTGGAGCCAGAACCTTTGTAAACACCCGGGGTGCTGTAGCTAGGGCAAGGCTACAAACTGAAAATGATGCTGTTCTACATCGAACCGCAGAAACCTTTGGTGAGCGGGAAATATAGGGACATGCAGATATGCATCCCTGATGTTGATAGACGCCAGAAGTTCTCCTCCATGTAGGATAGAAACCACTGACCTGATCGACTAAATGCAAAAAGAGCGGATCTTCAGGAAACTGATCTAGATTCTTTAGATATAGAATGGGTCTGACATCTCCATTTGGTTTTGGTACCGTAAAGAGGTTTGGATAAAACCCCAAACCTTGCTCTTCTGTGGAGATTTGTATGATTACCCCCTGAGCCAGTAATCGGTCTAGTGCCCGAAACAGAGATTGCCTTTTCCCTGGATCTTTAGGGACGTTTGACCTCAGAAAACGAGATGGTGGGAACTCCCGAAATTCCAGTTTGTACCCTAGAGGTACCGTGGAGATGACCCATCTGTTCTGAATTTCCCCTTGCCAGACTTATGAGAACTGCAGAAGTCTTCCATCCACCCAGGCGAGCGGGGGCGCCCCTTCATAAAGAGGCTTTAGAATTATGTTTTGCAGGTTTCTGCCCTAGGACTTCTTTTGTGCCTGAGCCTGTCCCTGGGGCTTTCCTCTAGACTCTGAAGGTGGAGGCCGTCGCCACTGCCTGGAGGCGGATGCCCCTGGCGCAGGAGAAAGAGCCCACTTAAATGAAGGGCGTTTATTTCTTCTCTTGACTGGCAAAAGAGTGCTTTTCCCACTTGAAATCTTTTGGATGTATTTGTCCAACTCATCCCCAAATAGCCGATCCCCATGAATAGGAATACCAGTCAGGAGCCTTTTGCATGGTGCTGACCAATTTTTTAACCACAGGATCCTACGCATGTGTACTAGCACAAACGCAAGGCGGGACGTCTGGTGAATAGAATCTTTAATGACGTCTATGGCAAAACATAATGCTCTTGGTAGTTCGGCCAAATCCTGGGCTTGCTGTACAGGAACCTCCTTAAGGGCCTGTCTAAACTGGTCCTTTAGTGATTGACAGTAACTGCACCTGCCAAAGAAAAAAAATGATTTTAACAGGAATTCCAACCTTTTATCTGTTGGATCCTTAAGCATTTGTGCATTGTCTACTGGGCAAGTTAGACTCTTATTCACACTGGAAATAGCAGCGTCAACTGCTGGTACATTCAATCTTTTGGTGAATTTCTCCTCCATGGGATAGAGTACTGAGAATCTCTTTGGAGGGAGAAAATGCTTATCCGGGTCATCGCATTCAGCATAAATAAGCTGTTCTAGTAATGCATGGACAGGAAATGCATGCAAAGGCTGTGAAGGTTTTAAGGAACCCAAAGAAGAAACTGAACTTTCAGCTGACTCCGTTAGGGGTAGCTTGAAAGTGGAATGAACCATTTCCATAAGAGACTGTACCAGCAGTTTCTCAGCTTGCGAGGCTGAAAAGGGTTCATCCACCGTTGTTTCCTCCACAGAGGAGTAATCAGTTTATCTTTCCTCCTGATCGCATGAGGGTAACACCTCATCTTCTACCCATTGTTCCCATGGTCAAGGGTCTAAGGTGGGGGAGGGGGATCTACCACGCTTCCTATACCTTTGGATGGAGGATGCGATTAAAGCCGCTAATCTTCCCTCTAGCCCCAACAGGGCAGAGGAAAAGGCATCTTCAGTCACATATACAGGGGCTGAGATGTGAGAAGCAGCTGCACCACCAATTGGTTCCAATGACTCACCCTGGCTTGCCACTTCTGGTATTTCAGGAGAAGATGACAGTGTGGAGGCACGTCTGGAGTTCCCAGTGCCTGGAGGTGAAATTTTTGGTACCTTTGAGGTTTTTGTGGTGTCATTTTTAGCAGGCATAGTCCTAAGCACAAAGCAGAAGTACTATTTAAATGCACTAATCGCTGAATAATAGTCTGACAATATAATGCCGCTAATAAAAGTTCAGCCTAGGGGGCGTGACCGGAAGTTGCCCTGCATGGAAGCCTGAGCTCTTAGCTCTCCACCAGCCCACAGCCTTGCGGCCTCACAAGGGGATTTCTAACACCCGTATATGGGTGGAGGCAGGAGGACTCGATCCTCTAAATCAAGGGGATCATCCCAGCCACCTTCCGTCTCATCCATGACCTTCCGAGGGTATTTCAAGCCGCCCTCAACACACGGCGGCAAGATGGACAAGATGGCGCCGACTTCCTCCGCCTCCTCCACGCGGCCTCCGCAACCGCCGAGCTCCCAATCCCCAGCCCACGCACGGAGTGCATCTGGATCGGCACAGGAGGCGAACGGGCTGCATCCTCGGGACCCAGGATCGGTGAGTCTACCCCTGCTCCACACCTCCCAAGCAGAGCCACAGCCCAATCCCCAGAACTCAGCACTAGGCCTCACTGCAGCTACACACACACAGTGCTCTGAGGCCTTCTCACGGCTGCTGCGTGCGGCCTCGAACCCGGACCTGTTTGCGGGGAGCCCTGACTCCCCTACTCCCTCGCTACAGTCAGATGACTTCCCCCCTGCCGGATCCAGAGTGTGCTTGGGCCCTGGGTCCCCTGCAAGCAGGGCAAAATGGAGGATGCACGCCTCAGCAGGTACACTATCCTGCCCCAGCTTTCCCCCAGCCGCAGAGACAATCCTGCCCCAGCAACCCCAAATCTACAGAAAGAGGGGCAGCCCATGCGATTTCTTACGCTCAGGCAGCCAGCTCCCCGATCCTGGCCCATATGGACAGGCATGCAAACAGCCATCTCTCTCCTCCACAGCTCCCTGAGTGGAGCGATCTGCGGGACCCCCAGATGCAGCCCTAGGCACCAGCTCAGAATGCGCCCCCCCTTCACCCTCAGCGAGAACCCTCTCCATCGCAATTTCTACACCAACAAATGGGGATTGATCCCCGCTACCAGCAGAACCCCCCATGGCAGGCCTAGCTCCAAGCCATCCCAACTGAAGAGGAGTTTAAACTCCTTATTGAAGAGGTCAAGTCTGCCTGCCGAGGAGAAATCCAAGTACTTCACGCTAATCTTAAACATCTCTCGGAGAGAGTGGAAATGGCGGAGGAGAAAATACAAGAGACCAAGCTGGCGGTACACCGCACCCAAATACAAGGAGCCGACCACCACCTAATGCTCAGAAACATGCAGCGCCATATCAAATATTTGGACAATAGGGGGCGCAGAAACAACATCCATTTCAGGGGCCTGCCTGAATCAGAGGGTCCAGAAGATCTACACAACACCCTGCAAACTCTATTCAACAACCTCTTGGGGGAACCCCCGAATAAACCCATAGAGATGGATCGAGCACACCATGCCCTACGTCCCAAAGGACCTATCTCCAGGCCCAGTGATGTCATCTGCAGGGTCCACTCCTATCCCCTAAAAGAGGACATTATGCGAAAGGCCCGTACCATCAAAAAGGTGGTCTTTGACAATACACAGATACAGATATACCCAGACCTTTCTTGGATTACCTTACAGAAACGCAGACTCCTTCAACCCCTACTCCTCTCGCTACAAGAAAACGACATAGTCTACCGCTGGGGTTTTCCTTTCAGCCTTACAGCCCGCTGGTAAGGAAAATCAGCAGTGTTACGCTTTCCTGAGGACTTAGACAATTTCTGGGACACCATGGAGATCTCCATCGCTTGTCTACAAGAATGGGATTTGGTGGACACACCAACGCCACCTCCTTCGGTCTGGCAGAAGATCCCCCGTCCAAACGCCCCAGGGGATGGGACTCTCCCCGCAGGCCTACTAAACCTAAGCATGGCTGACGGTCATAGGTTTTTTCTTCTCCGACAGCCATGGCTATGGCGCGTATAACTCTTTGACTCTCCTGACCCACCCATCAGCCTTACTTGCATTCCCCTTAGGCCTCCTGCCCGCTATTTTGCTTTGTTTATTGGGCACCCCCCACTGGAGACTTGAAAGTGGTAATCGTTCTGGTCACTAGTCCCCCTATAGGATAACCCTACTAAAGTTCCCTTATTACCCTGTTGAGGTATCTGGTTACCGATCACTACGGTTCTCTATGTCCACCCGGCCTGGGTCCTCCTTTTGGGCCCTGACCGGGAGGACTTATTGGAACTTATTAGGTCCCGGGCGTTATAAACTGCTTGGGGGTTCATTGCACTGTTTATTTTTGATTACTATGCTTCTAACTAATGTGTTTTACTCCTTTCCTTCTGTCTCCTTCCCTCCCCCCCCTTTCCTGGCTCACCACGTGCTCTGGATAAACACTCGGACATATCTTGAAAACGGGCCCCCTCCTCTCCTGGGCACCGAGGCATCCTCGCGGCTGGATCAGATAAGTACTTCCGAGCTCACACACCCACGACCATGGCTAAGATTATGTCGCTTAATGTCCATGGTCTGAACTCAAATAGAAAGAGACATCTTGCGTTGAGGGAGCTCAGGTATTCTGGGGCAGACGTTGTCCTATTCCAGGAAACACATTTTAACAAAGGAGACTCCTTCACTTTTGCTTCCAGACAATATCCTCAGGTTTACCAGGCATTTAACCGCCGCAAGCGAGAAGGAGTGGCCATCCTTTTTAAATGTGGCTCCCCCTTCACATGCTCTGAGTCATTTGTAGATCCACGAGAACACTACATTATTTTGAGAGGTCAGTGGCAAATGCAGGCTGTCACTTTTTTTACCCTGTATGCCCCTAATACCCGACAAATTCATTTTCTAACCAAAGTATTTGCACGACTGTTCAGGACACCCAACGATTATCTAATAGTTGGCGGGGACTTTAACTTATCCCACTCCGTTGGACTGGATCGCTGGTACTGAACTCCACAGACCCACAAATCCGAGCTGCCAGGGACTCAAAATTATTTTGCCATATCACCAGACGTTATGCCCTATTTGACACATGGCGGGCCCTACATCCGGGAGATAGACAAAACACATTCTTTTCTGCTCCCCACCGCATGCACTCCTGCATTGACTACTTTTTCGTCAATAATGACACCCCCCGTGCCACTAGGGAGGCCCAGATCCTGTCAATCTCCTGGTCCGATCAAGCCCCTGTAGTTAAGACCTTGGAAATAGGTACCCCTACCCGCAAACCGTGTAACTGGCAATTAAACAACTTTCTCCTCCAACACATCCCCTCTAAATTGGAGCTAGAGTCCGTACTGCAGCATTATTTCCTTGAAAATGACACCCCTGATATCTCCCCCTCCACTCTCTGGGAGGCCCACAAAGCGGTCCTCAGGGGGCACTGTATGACGATCTCCTCGGCCATGAAGAAAGATGCGAAAGCCTCTAAACTCCAAGCCGAAACGGACCTTAGGGCCCTAGAGCTCCAACTACAAGCCTCACCATCCATATCCCTCCTAAAAAAAATATCCGCTTACGAACAACACTCCGAGACCTGGCCATAGGCCAAGTAGAGAGGGCACTCCTTAGACTAAAACAAACCTACTACGACAAAGGTAACAAAGCCCACTCTCTATTGAACGCTCCCACACGACTACCCCCCACCAAATAAAAGACAGGAAGGGCACCCTCCTCTCACACTCAAGACATAGTTCAAGCATTTGAGGAATTTTACACAGCACTATACAGTGACCCCGAGATCCCACACGATCCCCTCCCCCCTGACCTGACTGACCGCTTGCAGCACTACCTGGAAGTAGTGGTATGCCCAAGCTTCAGGCGCCGGACCTACTTTCCCTCAATGCATCTATTACAGCAGAAGAACTGACAGCCACCCTTAAGGTCCTGCCATCACATAAATCCCCCGGCCAACATGGCCTCCCCTATGAATATTACAAATCATTCCTCCCCATTCTCCTACCACATATGTGAAAGCTGTTTAATGCTTTCCTTCAGCAAACCCCTATTCCCTCGGACACGCAAAGGTCATTTCTCGAGTTAATCCCCAAACCCGACAAAGATCCTTCATTATGCGCTAGTTACCGGTTGATCGCACTCTTAAACTCTGACCTGAAAATTTTTACTAAGCTTCTCTCGATGCGACTAAACCTGATACTGCCCTCTTTTGACGGAGGCTTTGTCTCCCTCCGTCAAGCAGGGGACAACACGAGACGGATTATTGACCTAATAGATGTGGCGAACAGGAACAGACTACAGACTTTGGTTCTTGGGCTAGATTCCGAAAAGGCTTTTGACCGCCTTGACTGGCCTTTCCTGTTCGCCATGCTGAAATGCATGGGGTTCAGGGGTCCCTTCCTACAGGCTATTCAGCACTTATACACAAATCCCACATCCCAGGTTAAGACCCCCTTTGCCCTGTCCTCTGCCTTTCCGATTGCGAATGGGACCCGCCAGGGGTGCCCACTCTCGCCACTACTGTTTGCACTGTGTGTTGAGCCCCTGGCGGCTTCCATTCGTAGAAACCCGGACATACATGGGGTCCCGGTGGGGGGAAGGGAATTTAAATTAGCACTGTTCGCAGATGACATCATACTCACCCTGACCCAACCTAGAACCTCACTGCCCAACCTACATGCCGAATTTGACCTCTATAGATCCTTTTCTGGCTATAAAATAAACGCAGCTAAATCGGAGGCTCTTCCTATCAATATCTCAGCAGCAGAGACGCAACACCTACAGCAATGCTTTCCATACCACTGGAAGACGACAGCCCTGAAATATTTGGGAGTTCAGATCACCCCATCTTATACCTAGCTAACTTTCCTCCCCTGTTCCGGTCCATAAGGGATCTGCTACAGAAATGGAAGGTTCACATAGATGCTCTCATTCGCTGAACCTCAAAAAAAATTTGATTTACCTCGCCAGGTGTTTTATGGGTATTTGCAAATAAGACACTATGCCCAATCTTTCACCATGAACCACCAATTCTCAGCGCCAATGCTCTTTGAGAGCTTGATGTTGGAGGGCTCCGCATGCCGAGGCTTAATTTCAGATATATATCGGTTGTTAAACTCCTACTCCTTCCCCACCCAAGGTAAGCATACATATATGCTTCACTGGGAAAAAGCACTAGGAGAGGAAATCCCAGAGAAGACATGGCGGACGATCTGGTCTCAGGCAGCAAAAAGCTCCTTCTGCACCCTCTATAATGAGAACGCTTATAAAATACCTAACTTTTGGTACCTGACGCCAGACGTTCTCCATGCCATTTACCCTTCCAGCTCGAATAGATGTTGGCGCTGCCAGGGAGCCAAGGGGACCCTATATCACGTCTATTGGACCTGCCCCAAGATAGTGCCTTTCTGGACAGAGACGCAGCTCTTACTGTCCCGCCTTCTAGGAGTACAGGTCCCCAGAACCCCAAAATTATTTCTCCTTGGAGTTTCTACTCTGCAGATTCCCAAACATTCCAAAAAACTGCTTAGACATGTCCTGATGACCGCGAGGTGCCTTGTTGCCCTCCATTGGAAATGACAAGCCCCGCCCACCCAAACAGACTTATACACCAGAATAAAAAACATAGAGCTGATGGAAAAAATGACAGCTAGATTACAAAATAGATTGGAAGCACATGACAAAGTCTGGGAAGAATGGCATAGACGAGAGGACCCGCCCTGAGCTGGTGGTCTAGCCTCCCCATCTCTCCCCCTCCCTCCCCACCTCCTATCTTTCTCTTCTCTACTGTGTTCTTTTTTCTCTCTCCTTTTTGGATTTTGCTGAGGTCCATGACGGAACCCACTTGATGACTACTAACTCTTATGTGGAACCAGCTATGAATCCCTTCTGTTTGGTTTATTATCTACTAACATTCGATGTACACTGGCTTTATTTCTGGTCTGTTGAAGTCTATGCATTACAGTGTCAATGTTCTGTTTATTCACCTGCTTTTATGTTCAATAAAAAATTGTTATTTGAAAAAAAAAAGTTCAGCCTAACATTGGGGAAAAAAATAGCCTTTCCTCTATTGGGAATGCCCATCTGCAGCCCTTACGAGCCCCACCGCTCCTGTGTCCCGAGTGGTCAGCCAGCTCACTCTCCTCGCTATCCAGCTGAGGAGAGACTGCTCTTGCACAATGTCTCCACCTCACACTTGCACCGTGCATCCTCGCGAACGCTATGTCCCACCCACGGTGCTGCACCTAGGCCCTGCCTCCTCTGTACACACCCGCCCCCCTTTTGTTGAATTTTGAACGTTCTTGCACGCTCGGATGGCCTTCGGGTCCTGTAGACCCATCACAAGTAGGGGGAGAGGAGAAGCAGAGCCCAGAATGACTTTGCCTCTACCTTGATCCCAGTGTTTGATCATCAGCCTGCTTACTTCTGCCTGACTTCCCGTGTTTGACCCCCGGTTTGTGTTCTGGACTTTGCCTCTCTGTTTGACCCTCGGCCTCCTCTCTGAACCGGCTCCAGTCGTCATCTCCAGACTCTGCTTGAGCTTCAGTCTAGCCAGTTCCAGTCCAGTGTCAAACCACCTTGCACGGATCTCATCTCTTTTTTTTTTTAATCCAAAAACAAGTTTTTATTGAGAAAAAACATATAGAAAAACATACCGACATTACAATTATATTCAATATAACAGTTGACCCTGAGTAACATCATAATTGCATGCACCGCAGTTTGTATAAATAATCTAGCATTTCCTGAGTCATTGAATAGCCTATTTACTTGGCTTGTGAACACAGTAGAACCCCCTTCTATATTACGGATCTCATCTCTACCTGGGTACCTTCCTGCTACTCTGCTACCTATCAGTAACCCGTGCTTCTTCGCGCCCAATACCCGCTGTGCCACTTCCAGAGGGTATCATGTGCCCAGCTGCAAGGGGAGCCTTTCTCAGCAACCTTGGTTGAGCCTTGGTGAGTACCTGACAGTCGCTGTTCCTCCACAGTGCCACTAGGAGTTCCAGTCCAGCTCTGCTGTCAGCAATCCTGCAAGGCACTCGTGTGACTCTGCACTTCCGCGCCTCCTGTCTGCTCTACCAGAGGCCTCGAGTCAGAGGTGTAAGGGAGGACGTCCTCTGCATATCGGACTCTACCACCAGGTATGTGACAGTTGTCTAGGATACTGGAATGGTTCCCCCGCCCCTTCCCTAAAGCATCCACCATGGTAGAACAAGATCTCTCCACCTTCGACCTATGGGCCCTACTGTGGGGCTATGAGCAGAAGCTGCATTTACTTTCCTCCACCTCCCCATCAACCACCGCTGCCTTATATTTATGGTACAAAAAAGGACTGTCATTGCTTCTATCCACAGACCCCCCACCCCTCACATCATTGTTTGACCACCCGCACTGCCTCCAGGTATGGGGTCCAATGTGGTAGGCCCATACTTATGTTCTAACTGGCCTGTAGCAGGCTAATTTGTAAATCCCACCTTGGGTACCCCTGTTGTGCCAAGGGATCATGGTAATTGGCTTGCAGCCCTTTGTATATCCTCCTTCTGCTCTAATCTATTCTCCTCCTCTCAAACTCATAGAACCTTGACAGGTTATGAACAGCTGTGCTCTCTCTCAGAAACACCCAGACACTTGCACTCTGCTACCTACAAATTACAACACTCACTGCTGCACAATCAACCCCCCATTACACCAGAAGGTGGTCCCCGGACCTGGGAAGGGAGCTCTCTTTAGTTGATTGTAATTCCACTTCACACACAGATCCTCTATATCCTGCTATACCCAGGGAAAGAAACTTTAAACTCCTCTCCAGATGGTACAGGGACCCTTAATCTCTGCATAAAATATTTCCATTGGTCCCTCCTTCATGTTGGAGATGCGGTTCGACCGAGGGCAGCTATTTACACATTTGGTGGAACTGTACAGGAATACAACCCCTATGGTTGCAGGTTTTTACCATGCATAGTAGCCTCTATGATCGGCCACTGGTACCCCCCCAGAGATGGCTTCATTATCCATGCTTCCAGGCTCCAAAGCCTCCCAAAAACTCAATTTATTACGCTTTTTCTTGTCAGCCGCCAGACAGCTTATCCCCCTATTTTGGAAAACCACTACTACCCCCCCTTTGTCTTTGTGGGTCTCAATGGTCAATGATATCATGCGTATGGAAGGAATGCTAGACCTAGACAATGACACTTATGAAAAATGTAAGGTCCTATGGCTCATTTGGATTGCTTTTTCTACCTCGGACTCTCTGAAAACCATGCTGGCACCCCATGGCCAACCAGGAAACACCCCCTGATTCCATCACACAAGTTTGCTTCAGCAAGGTTTACTCAATTCCCTGCTGATTCCCTCTCCTCTTGTTCTATATCTGATCTTTCCCCCTTTCTTTCTTTCTTCTCTCCCTTTCTCTTTTTTCTATTTTTACGTCTCTTCACCCCAAATTCCGAATGTTCTATTCCCCAACTCTAATATGTTTCACTTCAAGACGTAAAGGTTTTAGACTTTTGATATTGCAAGATACCTGTATGACGGTACTCCACTTAGGCTTATGTCTTAAGACGCACTGGATACATGACTTACGTTGTTCAATTTCCTGTGATGAACATTTGGTTATTATATATGTTCTTCTATTTTGTTAAACATAATCAAAACATATTTGACTCTAAACAAAGGGCCAGTTTACTGTCCTTCAGACTTTAGGGGAGCTGGAAGTAGAAAAGGTCCCAACGTTTGTGAGAAAAAACAATGCCCTATCTTTGATGTCAGTGGCAGAAATTGTGCCCCATCATTGATGTGCGTGCAGGCCCGGATTTACTCCCTTTGCCACCCCAAGGCCGGGTCCTTCAAAGCCGCCCCCTGCGAGGGGTAAGGATTTTTCGCTGGCAATTTTTTAGGGCAATGGCTGGCGTTAGTGCTTCAATCATCCCCGGCACCATGGTTGGTATGGTGTCAGGATGATTGAAACGCATTATTTCTATCATTACATTGTAATATAAAATAAATAGTTCAACTCACCATAATGCAGAATCATTGTGAGCCCTGAGCGTGTCACTTGCCACGCTGCCTGCCACCAGATGGGGATGTCACTTGCAACGCTGCCTGCCACCAGATGGGGATGTCACTTGCCACGCTGCCTGCCACCAGATGGGGATGTCACTTGCCAAGCTGCCTGGCTGCCACCAGATAGAGATGTCACTTGCCACGCTACCTGGCTGCCACCAGATAGAGATGTCACTTGCCACACTGCCACCAGATGGGGATGTCACTTGCCACGCTGCCTGGCTGCCACCAGATAGAGATGTTACTTGCCACGCTGCCACCAGATGGGGATGTTACTTGCCACGCTGCATGGCTGCCACCAGATAGAGATGTCACTTGCCCCGCTGCCACCAGATGGGGATGTCACTTGCCACGCTGCCTGGCTGCCACCAGATGGAGATGTCACTTACCCCGCTGCCACCAGATGGGGATGTCACTTGCCACGCTGCCTGGCTGCCACCAGATGGGGATGTCACTTGCCACGCTGCCTGGCTGCCACCAGATGGAGATGTCACTTGCCAAGCTGCCACCAGATAGAGATGTTACTTGCCACGCTGCCACCAGATGGGGATGTCACTTGCCAAGCTGCCACCAGATAGAGATTTCACTTGCCAAAAGAACAGTAAAAAAGAAAAAGAAAAATGGTGTAAGAACACAATCAGACATATAAATTATACAAGCAAACATAAAAGAGTCCAAAATATTAAAAGTCCAAAATAAGGGGGGGCACTGTAGCTGATTGATTAAAAATATGCAAACGCATATATAAGTTCAAAGGAGTCTGATACTGTGCACCAGGGCAGCTTACTTGGAAGTGGAAGCAACACCTCTGAAAAACAATGTAGGGAGAAAAGGCAAGAAGCGCCAATCTAAGTGCAGTATCATAAACGCTTTATTAAGATATATAAAAACAACAGCCAAATGGCTACTCCCAGGAACAGGATGAATACAGGCAAAGGACATATAGCTGGTCCAGGGACGTCTTCTCCGATGTTAGCAGGGGTACATGGTGCCGGCTCCAGTTTAGATGATATCAGCACTAAGATGAAAGTGTGCTGGCGGTCTATGTAGTATGGAGTCTCTGCTGTGGGTGCTGGGCTGTGCAGAAGGTGGAAGGATCCGAGTGTCCGCAAGGAGAGCCGGCATCTACTGGGACATGGAGAGCCAGGACCGTAGCAGGAAACCAGAACCGGATGGAAAGCAGCGTGGAGAGCAAAATCTGTGCCAGGAACCAGAGAACGGAGGTGTTGTGTGGACGTGTCAGATGACGCGTTTCAATGCTTCCGCATTTTCTTCAGATCTAGCGGGCTAATGGAGTAAATGTCCTTTATATGGAAACTGTGGAATCGGTTGCTGGGCAACAATATAAACAAAACAAGAGGTACTGAAGTAATGAGAGGAGCAGGTGGAGTATGGGCGATGAGTTTAGTGCACCTAGCAGGCAGATATAAAAAATAAGCGTGAAAAGGGATGAAAAATGGTAAAAAAATTGTAAAAAATATGTGTAAGAAATGAATAAATAAATGAATAAAAATAAAATAAAAAAGGAAAGAGAAAAAAGAAAAAAAAGAGAGAAAAAAAAGAAAAAAAGAAAAAAGACAAACGAATATAAAAATGATGAAAATAAAGAATATAAATTACAAATAAAAATAATAATACAATAAACCAAAAATGCCAAAGAAGATAGTAATTAGTATGTGTACAAGGATAAGAAATGAAGAGTAAAAATAATAATAAGAAGAAAATAAATAAAAATGGAAATAAAAACAAGAAAAAAATATAAAAAAATATATATATACCGTATATACTCGAGTATAAGTCGAGTTTTTCAGCACATTTTTTTGTGCTGAAAGTGCCCCCCTCGACTTATACTCGAGTCAAGCACTTTTCTGCAGCAAAAAAATTCATTTTCCGAACCGAATTTGGGGCCCCGTATCTCAGGGCCACTTGGTGCTAGGAAAAACTAAATTTGATGTGCAAACCCAGTGGAACTGGTTCCACAACATATCCAAAGCTGAAGTTCCTAGCTCTAAGTGGCCCCGAGATACTGGGCCCCGAAATCGGTTCAGAAAATGTCATTCTCTGCTGCAGAAAAGTGCTTGACATTTTCTGAACCGACTTTGGGGCCCCATATCTCAGGGCCACTTAGTGCTAGGAACCCCAAATTTGGTGTGCAAACCCAGTGGTACCATAACATATCCAAAGTTGGGGTTCTTAGCACTAAGTGGCCCTGGGATACGGGGCCCCAAACCCGGTTCGGAAAATGTCATTCTCTGCTGCAGAAAAGTGCTTGATATTTTCTGAACTGATTTTTGGGGCCACTTGGTGCTAGAAACCCCAGCTTTGGAAATTGTATGGTGCTAGTTCCACTGGGTTTGCACACCAAATTTGGGGTTCTTGGCACTAAGTGACCCCGAGATACGGGGCCCCAAATTCGGTCAACTGTGTCCATCTGCAGCAATGTCATTTCGAGACCCTTTGTGTTCAGAGACCCCAAATTTTGGCTGCAGCTAGGGGGCATCGAGGAACCCTTAACTACCGAGTTTGAAGTTCAGGGGACCTATGGCTGCAAATGGGCACAGTGAGGCATGCAAATGGGCACAGTGATGCTGCAAATGGGCATTGTTGACCCTCTTTTCCACTTACAGTAGCTGTGCGTAGCTGTGCATTTCTCACCCTCATCTTATACTCTGGTCAATAAGTTTTTCCCATTTTTTTGTGGTAAATTAGGGCCTCGACTTATACTTGAAACGACTTATACTCGAGTATATACAGTATATGAAAAATTGATAAGCAGAAAATAAAAATAAAAATGAAAATAAAAATAAGAAAAATTGATTAAAAAAATTAATAAGAAGAAAAAAATTATTAATGAGGAAAAAATTATTATTATGGTGGGAAAAAATAATAAGAAGAAATAATAAGGAATGATAATAATAATAGAATAAAAAAAAATAAAGTAATAAAGTAAATGAAGGGTTAATGTGTGGGTGTGGCGCTGTCCTAGGTCTTAGGAATACCTTGTGAATCGTATGTAACCAAATTACCATGTGAATAGACAAAATCGCATGTAAAATTACATATAAACAAAATCGCATATAGCAAATTCAACAAAGTGACCCCCTGTGAGTTGATGGGGGGGAGGGGGAAAGGGTCAAATCAAAGGAAGTGTCTGATTCTAAACATCAAAAAGTGGCTATGCTAGCGAAAAGTTATTCCAACCACATAAAATAATTAATATAAAAAGTCTTTATCAAACATGAGAAATGTTGAATAAATTGCATAGATTAAATAGTGACTGGTGCTCGGTGCAGCTTAGGTGAAAATCTTGACATCTCTGTAAATCTAGGCAGGTGTCTATATTAATCTTGGTGACCAGGTGCTCTTGTCTTGTGATCAAGCGGACACTCACCAGCTTCTTTAACCCCTGCGGGGGTGATACGCAGTCACAGTGTATGCCACTGTGCGGCAATCCACAGGCTGTTTCTGGGTCACGGTGATGTTTTAGGCATAGGAGAAGAAAGAGGAGATTCCATAGCGTAAAACCATAAAACACTCTTTATTGGACGCAGATGACAGAGTGGTACTCACAATTAAGCAGTTTATAGTAGGCAACCAAATGTCATCAAACAGGAGAGCGTCAGGTTTGAAATGGTGATCCTCTGGGAGATGATGCAAAGGCGTCAAATAGGCCACGCCCTATGCGTTTCGTCATAGGGACGTCTACGGGAGACATAAGGATCAGAAAGAAAAAATATATGTATATGTACACTAATTTTGGAAACGTATCTGTAGCATATGTATAAAAAATATATATATATTAATATATTAATACAAAATACATGTATAATATATATATATATATATATATATATATATATATATATATATATATATATATATATATATATATATGGCTATCGCACCCAAAAGGTATAGTTCTGGTTGTTAGTATGGAATAATTCTAAATCTAAAAAACAAATGGATTCTGGATCCATAGCTGATGATAAACCGAATGAATTGTTATTACAATAGGTAATGAAATCTTGCACAGAACTAGGGGGACCATCCCAGATGATAATGATGTCATCTATATAACGACCGTAGAAAACAAGGTGTGCAGAAAAGGGATTGTTCTCCCAGATGTACCTGGTCTCCCACAGTCCCATAGTCAGGTTTGCATAACTCGGTAAAGGTAAAATAATTGTGTTCTAAACAAAATTTAGTAGCAGAAATGATGAAATCTATCTGGGATGGATTCAGAAGTGGATTGGAGTGAAGGTATTGTGAGAGGGCTTGGAGTCCTACTTGATGCGGTATAGAGGTATAGAGTGAACAAACGTCCAAGGAGACCCACAAGTAAGAAGACTCCCATCTATAGGGATGTAGAAGGTCTATCAGATGGGTTCCATCTTTGATATAAGATGGGAGGGACTGGGCCAGTGGTTATAAGAACTGATCTATGTATAGTGAGTAGCTGGTGGTGATGCTGTTCATAGATGCTACTATGGGACGACCGGGTGGTTTATTGGGGTCTTTATGTATCTTAGGCAAATGATAAAGATAAGGAACCTGGAAAAAGGGTTTTAGAAAAAATGCTGCCTCTGATTTGGTAAGAATACCCTGTGCCAATGCCTGTGTGATTATAACCTTAGACTCATCAATGAATTTAGCTAGTGGATCTGTTTTCAGTTTTTCATATGTTTGGGTATCAGATAAGAGACGGTAGGTCTCCTGGAGATAGTCGGATCTATTTCGTAGTACGATCCCTCCCCCTTTATCGGCAGATTTAATAATGATGTCCGTGTTAGTGCTGAGGGATTTTGGATATTTTGATATTCACCTTGAACAGTATGGCACCGAATGGTCTCAACGAAGATATAGAGATCAATACAGTAATATAATATGTCTCTGTTTGCAAGGGTTGATTAGTACCATTTAAACTGTCTGAAATCTACATTGGACATGAGTTATGCTTTTGTAGGTTCATACCCTTCTCTTTTCCTTTTTTCCTATTCCTGTTACCTTATTCTATAGTTCCCCCCCTCAGGCCTTCCCATAGTTATACTTAATCAGAGCTTTGTGTTTATTATCTAAATATTAGTTGTTCTCTCACTGTCTCAATTACTCTTTTTTACGCATGGGTTGTTCCCGTATACCCTATCAGGTCATATGTATACACACTCATGCCAATATCTCCAGCTAAGACAAAGACAATTCCATAGCTCAACTTACCAACCAGTCTGCTGACCAACCAAATTAACCTGTCTAACCATCTGTTAAAAGCAGGGGTTTAGTTAGCACACATTTGCAAACGCATGTGAAAGCTGCAAGGCCTCGTCAAGGCACCCTGTATTACTTGCAGTCCTAACACTAAATTTATAAGTGTCTCCACAGTGGAAGCACATGCATTGAATGGATAGGTGTGAGACAGGTGAGCCTGGAGGCCGCCCTAGCCCCCTTAAAGGGACAGGACCACACTGGACACCCAGCAATGGCAGCAAAGGCGTCCAGTGTGTCCCCGACCCAAATATACAAGCAGTAACAAGACACTGGCCACCGCCCACACCCATAACTGGCCTTCACAGTAAGGAGCACATGGAGGGCATATACATGTAAGACAAAGACAATTCAATAGCTCAACTTACCAACCAGTCTGCTGACCAACCAAATTAACCTGTCTAACCGTCTGTTAAAAGCAGGGGTTTAGTTAGCACACATTTGCAAACGCATGTGAAAGCTGCAAGGCCTCGTCAAGGCACCCTGTATTACTTGCAGTCCTAACACTAAATTTATAAGTGTCTCCACAGTGGAAGCACATGCATTGAATGGATAGGTGTGAGACAGGTGAGCCTGGAGGCCGCCCTAGCCCCCTTAAAGGGACAGGACCACACTGGACACCCAGCAATGGCAGCAAAGGCGTCCAGTGTGTCCCCGACCCAAATATACAAGCAGTAACAAGACACTGGCCACCGCCCACACCCATAACTGGCCTTCGCAGTAAGGAGCACATGGAGGGCATATACATGTAAGACAAAGACAATTCCATAGCTCAACTTACCAACCAGTCTGCTGACCAACCAAATTAACCTGTCTAACCGTCTGTTAAAAGCAGGGGTTTAGTTAGCACACATTTGCAAACGCATGTGAAAGCTGCAAGGCCTCGTCAAGGCACCCTGTATTACTTGCAGTCCTAACACTAAATTTATAAGTGTCTCCACAGTGGAAGCACATGCATTGAATGGATAGGTGTGAGACAGGTGAGCCTGGAGGCCGCCCTAGCCCCCTTAAAGGGACAGGACCACACTGGACACCCAGCAATGGCAGCAAAGGCGTCCAGTGTGTCCCCGACCCAATTATACAAGCAGTAACAAGACACTGGCCACCGCCCACACCCATAACTGGCCTTCACAGTAAGGAGCACATGGAGGGCATATACATGGTTTTTTTTTTATACATGTATTTTGTATTAATATATTAATATATATATTTTTTATACATATGCTACATATACGTTTCCAAAATTAGTGTACATATACATATATTTTTTCTTTCTTCTCCTTCTT
The DNA here is from genome assembly GCA_037952835.1 of Lithobates septentrionalis. Taxonomy (NCBI): domain Eukaryota; kingdom Metazoa; phylum Chordata; class Amphibia; order Anura; family Ranidae; genus Lithobates; species Lithobates septentrionalis. The sequence continues at coordinate 2,276,872 of JBBDGP010000526.1, read as the reverse complement.
ATGTCTACTTTATTACTTTATTTTATTTTATTCTATTATTATTATTATTATCATTCCTTATTATTTCTTCTTATTATTTTTTCCCACCATAATAATAATTTTTTCCTCATTAATAATTTTTTTCTTCTTATTATTTTTTTTTAATCAATTTTTCTTATTTTTATTTTCATTTTTATTTTTATTTTTATTTTCTGCTTATCAATTTTTCATATATATATATATATATATATATATATATATATATATATATATATATATATATATATATATATATATATAATTTTTTTTTTCATATTTTCATTCTTGTTTTTATTTCCATTTTTATTTATTTTCTTCTTATTATTATTTTTACTCTTCATTTCTTATCCTTGTACACATACTAATTACTATCTTCTTTGGCATTTTTGCTTTAGTGTATTATTATTTTTATTTGTAATTTATATTCTTTATTTTCATCATTTTTATATTCGTTTGTCTTTTTTCTCTTTTCTTTTTTCTTTTTTTCTTTTTTTCTTTTTTTTTTCTCTCTTTTTTTCTTTTTTCTCTTTCCTTTTTCATTTTTTATTTTATTTTTATTTATTTATTTATTCATTTCTTACACATATTTTTTACAATGTTTTTACCATTTTTCATCCCTTTTCACGTTTATTTTTTATATCTGCCTGCTAGGTGCACTAAACTCATCGCCCATACTCCACCTTCTCCTCTCATTACTTCAGTACCTCTTGTTTTGTTTATATTGTTGCCCAGCAACCGATTCCACAGTTTCCATATAAAGGACATTTACTCCATTAGCCCGCTAGATCTGAAGAAAATGCGGAAGCATTGAAACGCGTCATCTGACACGTCCACACGTCGCCTCCGTTCTCTGGTTCCTGGCACAGTTTTTGCACTCCACGCTGGTTTCCATCCGGTTCCGGTTTCCTGCTACAGTCCTGGCTCTCCATGTCCCAGTAGATGCTGACTCTCCTTGCGGACACTCGGATCCTTCCACCTTCCGCACAGCCCAGCACCTACAGCAGAGACTCCATACTACATAGACCGCCAGCACACTTTCATCTTAGTGCTGATATCATCTAAACTGGAGCCGGCACCATGTACCCCTGCTAACATCGGAGAATTCGTCCCTGGACCAGCTATATGTCCTTTGCCTGTATTCACCTTGTTCCTGTGAGTAGTCATTTGGCTGTTGTTTTTATATATCTTAATAAAGCGTTTATGATACTGCACTTAGATTGGCGCTTCTTTCCTTTTCTCCCTACAATGTCACTTGCCACGCTGCCACCAGATGGGGATGTCACTTGCCAAGCTGCCACCAGATAGAGATGTCACTTGCCACGCTGCCACCAGATGGGGATGTCACTTGCCAAGCTGCCTGGCTGCCACCAGATGGAGGAGGGCGGAACAGTGGTGCGGGCAATGAGAGATGTCATCTCTCTCCCCCGCTGCCGCTCTGCTGACATTACTTGTCTCCTCCAACACAGGTTGGAGACATTTCTTTTCAAAAATGGCGCCGGGCGGCGCAATCACGCTACTGCGCATGCGCCGCCCGGCCGAGCACGTACGAGCTTTCCTGAGCCCGGCCGGCTTCGGAACGGCGCATGCGCAGTACTGGGCGGCTCGCGGCCATCTTTTCCAAGGGCACCAGTGCCCCTAATGAACATTAACGGGCAGCCCAAAAGGGGGGGCGGCTGCGAAGTCGCCGCAGCCCCTGCACCACTACCACCCCGAGGCCTGGCCTCGGTGGCCTTGTGGCAAATCCAGCCCTGTGTGCGTGGGAGGAATTGTGTCTCATCATTCATGTCATTGGGCCCTATTGTTGGTGTCATTGGGAGAAGATGTGCACCATCATTGGTGTCATTGGGAGGAATTGTGTCCCATCATTGGTGTCATTGGGCTTCATTGTTGGTGCCATTGGAAGGAATTATGTCCCATCATTGGTGTCATTAGGTGAAATTGTGCCCCATCATTGGTGTCATTGGGAGGAATTGTCCCCCATCGTTGGTGTCATTGGGAGGAATTGTGCCCCATTGTTGGTGCCATTGGGAGGAATTGTGCCCTTTCATTATGCTCCATTGTTGGTATCAGTGGATGAAACAGTGCCCCAAGGTCTGGATAAAAGCAAGCAAAGGACCGCATCTGGCCCCTGGGCCGCACTTTGGAGACCACTGATCTAGACAAAAGAGAATCAAAAAAACGGAAAGAGTATACAAATTATAACATATAAATTCCTCCAAATAAACTATTTGAGAAACAGGTCTACAGCATATAGTGTGACTAGTGCTGACGTGCTGACGTGCTGCATCTACCGTCTGCAGGACAGGTGTTCGCCTCTAGCCGGCCGGCTTCCCATGTTTATGTGTATCCACCACATTGTAAGTGTGATTTTAATTCTTTTTAATAAAATTTCAAACCAGGATTACGCTATGTTGTTCTCCTCTCTCTCTCTCCGGGGTATCTCTAATGAGAACAACCCCCAGCTAGGAGTTTATTATCCCGATGCTAGAGGGATAGCCTGGTACTTGGTGGACAGCGGGTTATTATTCCATGGTGTATGAAATGGCATGCCGTTGTCTTCATCCTATGAAAGGCCCTGACCGGGTTAAGGTTGCAAGGCCTCTTATGCTTGCCGTTTGGTAAGCGCGCATTTAATTTTTAGTCATCACAGTGGTGCGGTGAAGCATCAACTTTTTTATCTGAATTCCTGCCTTCAGACTGGGGCCTGTGCCTATGTCTTTTCACTATATCCATCTGGACTTTATTTAATGTGTTAGGACTGTTTATCAAACACCCATGTTTTGATTTCAGGAACTATGTTATTCATTTAAATTGGGTTCTATTTATTTATCCCATTTTCACTGGTATATTTTCACAACTATACATTTATTCACAGCGCTGCTCATTTATATTTATTGTTGTAATAGTGTGTGTATCTCACTTTGAGTGGCTGCTATTGCTATATCTTATTTTCCACTTTATTATTTTTTATCACAATTTAGTATCAATAATTTGTATAAGGTACCCCTTGGGTGTAATACAGCGCGGTAGTCTCTCTCTTTCTATTTACTAAACTTACCCTACCCGTCATTGAAACAATTGACACTAACTGCTCACAGTCATTTGCATATGTCTTATGCCAAAACATACTGATTCATTAAATTTCTCTGCCAACATATATTGTACCAAGGATTAAAGTGGAAGAAAGACCTAACTACATCTATTCTTATAAATGTTCCATCCCCCTTCTTCCTACCTAGCCTGCCTAACTTGTATAGAAAAATCTTTATACTTTAACTATTTTTAATCTGCTTTAGTCCAGTCATGTGATCCCACAGCTATGGCATCACTATATCAGCGAGCAGCTGCTGCAGGAGAGAGGAGCCCTAACAGCTGGGCCATGGGAGCCTATGGGTGACATCACAGCTCCCAGAATTCAGAGCTGTTGTCAGGCGCTCCCTTACATGTAGGATCATGTGATCAGAGTGGTTTAAAAATAGGTAAGTATGCAGATCCTTTTTTTTATACGGGTTAGACATGTAGGAAAGGGGGAGGGAACATTTTTAAGAATAGATGTTGCTAGAGTCTTCTCCCACTTTAATGCTCATGAGATAAAGATAACACCAGATATACATAAAGATTTCAGTTTGGTGATAGGGAACAGGTAAAAGGATATTTAGGATATTAATATTGCTATTAATTTGGTAAAGCATTCATATTGCAAGGACACACTAAAACCTCCAAGACTAAGTGCAAAATAAAATACATTTTGTAGGCAGACATATATACGGTTGCTTTGTTACTGGAATTATATTTAATTTACTGCATGTACAGACCAGCACAGCGCCCTACTCTCAAAGGGATGAAACTAGCTTTCACAATAATTAAAACTGTGTTTTTTCTTACAGAATGTACTGCACTTTAAGACAAATCTACTGAAAGCAGCTGGTGTTTTTGCAGTCTTACAAAGATCAGTGATAGTTTGATTATTGTGCTTTTTCATATTCATGCAGTCTTATATTTAATGATTTCAGTGTAAGTCTCTTGTTTTGCAGCTGAGGGTCTGGTACACAAAATCTATGAACCTTTCTATAATGAGATCTCTTGGGAGAGTTCTGTAAAGGAAGTAATGGTATAGGGCCAAAGAAATAAGAACAAGTAAACAATTCCTTCTTCAACAGCTGCAAAATTTTACATAATTATTGTAGACATGTAAATAGCATATTATAATGTTTTGATAAAATAGGCATAAAAATAGAAACTATTTTTTATTACTGCATTATAGAGGAAAGCTTAACTTCTAGGTAGTTTTGATTAATATTGCTCTTTGCCTTACTAAATTAAGAATAGTGCACTAACTAATGCAGTCTAGGTTTGCTTTTCACCAGTTTTGCTGCAGTAAACTGGTAATGGTATCTGATTGCTTGCTCTAAGTTACTGCAGTTTTCATATTATTATTGATCTTTGTATAGGTTCATATCTTTGCTTGTTGTCTTATTCTTGTCTCTGTGACCTCAGTTGCATGTTGTTTTTTTTTTTTTTTGTTTGTTTTTTGGGGGGGGGGGGGGGGGGTTGCTGTAATGTCTCAGCAAAAATTTGTGACTAATGTATGCTTTCTTTATTCATAGTTATATGGTAATCACTCTCTGAATCCTCACGTATATGTACAATATAGCTCCTGAAGAAGTGGTAAAATTTCAACATGTAGAGCAAACAAATGCACAGATTGGTATAAATGTTCTAGATGCCACACTTGTGTGACTATGGAGCATATGTTTGTCCGATTACCCTAGTTGGTTTTAAAAATCATTCTGTATTGTATCAACATATGTATTTTTGTATTAAAAGTTATAAAATTTAATTTGTGACTGTTCTCTGCAGTTATTCTATGGTACCATTAAAGTCCATGATAGCCTCCCCCTCCATATGTCTTTCTCTATATTGCTGGGACAAAGGTACCATAATAATTATTATTATCTTGGCACTCCTCTCTATAAGTTTACTATATGAACCATTATATATTTAAAGTGGTATTAAATCCAAAACCAAAAATAAAATATATTGTGCTTTACCAATATTTAGATGTGGTAGCCCCATTTGTTTTTTCTTTTTCTAGGCTTTTTCCCCTCTATTTTCACTTGGTGATCTGGCTAGTAACACACCTCTTGTATTAGAGTGCCCCCGACTCTGGATGAAGGAGCACATGGGCAACTTTGGACAGCAGCATTGTCAGTCTGTGGTGGGGAGTGTTAAATGTGCTAGCAGATTTACATACACTAACAAAAGTGATGCCAAACTCCAGCTCACACTGCACTTGTGCAAGCAGTTACGGCCTTTTGAGATAAAGGTTTTACATAAATAAAAACTGATCCTTGTAAGCACCCCTGTCAGTGGAAAAGGTTTGTCTCAATACTCTTAACTGATACATTTGAAGGACAGCATGCTCTTTTGAAAAAACACAGATTTACTGGCTGGATGACAAGATGAAAATAGAAGAAAGAAAACCTAAAAAATAAAACTAATGCAGCCATCACAAGAATTGATAAGCTGCAATATAATAAATGTTTGCTTTTGTGGTTAATACTGCTTTAATTGCCACCTCTCAAGGGTGAATACATTCAGTTCAGCTAATTTAGTTCTGGTTTAGTTTAGTTGCTCTTCTCTGAACAATCTCCAGTTTTATAAAATCGTTGTTTGTAAACTGGTCTATGCTTCACCAGGACAGAGCTCTATCAACTAGAGCCATCTGCTCAGCAGGGAGCTTGAGAATTGATCAGTGGCTCTAGTTCTAAAGCCTCGTACACATGATCAGATTTTCCACAGACAAAACATCTGACTTTTGTCCGAAGACTTGTGCCTGGATTTTGTCTTATACAAACGGCAAGGAATTGTCAGCCAACAAACACAAATATAGTGACATACTATTTCAGCTCTTAAGCGCCACCCTTTGGGCTCCTTCTGCTAATTTTGTGTTAGTAGAAGTTTGAATGTTGATTCACACTTTTCATTTTGTGCTTTTCATTTAGCGCTTTACAGTTCGCAGTTTTCATTTCGTACATTTCAGTTCGTTTCTGAACGGCCGCTCGTCAACCAGACATGTTGCGGAATCGGAGGAGAATAACGTGTTATTTATTATTGGCCTTGGCGTTATTGCTTTGACCCAAGTCCAGTCCAGGAACAGGAGGAGGAGTTCTTGGACCAAAAATTGGTTGCTTTATTAACCACATGCCGACCAGCCGCCGCAGTTGTACTGCGGCAGAATGGCACGGCTGGGCGAAACAACGTTATGTAACGTTGCTTCGCCCTGTGGCCACTAGGGGGCATGCGTACGCCCCCTACTCACTCCCCGAGCTAATGCGAGTGCCTGGCGGTCTCGATCAGCGCCAGGCTCCCGCGATCGCTCGGGGCACATGGAGAACCCGGAACTGTGTGTGTAAACACACAGTTTCCGGTTCTCTGAGGGGAGAACTGACAGATCGTCTGTTCATACAGAGTATGAACAGCGATCTGTTAGCTTGCCTGCACAGTCCCCATCCCCCTTCAGTTAGAACACAAACTAGGACACACATTAACCCCTTCACTGCCCCCTAGTGTTAACCCCTTCACTGCCAGTGACATTTTTACAGTAATCAATGTATTTTTAATCGCACTGATCGCTGTAATAATGCCAATGGTCCCAAAAATGTGTCAAAATTGTCTGACGTGTCCGCCATAATGTCGCAGTCATGATGAAAATGACTGATCGCCGCCATTACTGTTAAAAAAAAAAATATTAATAAAAATGCCATAAATCTCTCCCCTATTTTGTAGACGCTATAACTTTTGTGCAAACCAATCAGTATACGCTTATTGCAATTTTTTTTACCAAAAATATGTAGAAGAATACGTATCGGCCTAAACTGAGGCAAAAAAAAAAATTTTTATATATTTTTTGGGGATATTTATTATAGCAAAAAGTAAAAAATAATGTTTTTTTTTTCAAAATTGTCACTCTTTTTTTGTTTATAGCGCAAAAAATAAAAAACGCAGAGGTGATCAAATACCACCAAAAGAAAGCTCTATTTGTGGGAAAAAAAGGACATAAATTTTGTTTGGGAGCTATGTCGCACGACCGTGCAATTGTCAGTTAAAGCGACGCAGTGCCGAATCGTAAAAAGTGCTCTGGTTTTTGGCCTGCCAAATGGTCCGGGGCTGAAGCGGTTAATCATGACAAATTATGTCATATGCCTTTGCTGCGGAAGCTCCAGGAGAATAATCCAGATGTTTTTCGGAATTATCTCCGGATGACGGACCCCTGCTTGGCATTGCTGACCCCCTATATTAAGAAGCAGGACACATGCATGAGGCTTTTATTTTATTTTTTGGTTGAATAATAATGATTTGATTTGTTATATTTTCTATATTTTTGGATGCATAGAATGCACTTTTTGGTTAAGTTCTTTTGGCAGATAGCATGTCTAATTTTATTTGTTTTCTTTTTTTAATGCACAATAAATACATTGTGGGGAATAATATTTGGCTATGTGTTTTACTTCAAATAACAGTTTGGGACTGGAAGTAGGCAGTTACATTTAAACAAATACAATGTAAAATTGACAAGGGACACCAACATAGTATCTTTAATCTTAAAAACTACGAGATAATGGTGTTGTGGTAACCTGCCCACAAAAAAAAAAAATACCTCTAGGAAAAAAAAAAGCCTTTGAAAATTCGTTTTGCAATAACTCCATCAGTATCACCAGCAAAGCAGCTTCAGTATTATCCCATTACAGAAGAGAGTGTGCGCTGAATTTCAAGATTTCATAATTTGCCACGTCACGAATGTTAATTCTCCATTACAAACGCTAGTTTACAAGACCGACCGCTTCTGGATCGTTCTTGCTTCCAAGCATGCGTATTTGAACATTGGACTTTTGTCCGATGGACTTGTGTACACAAGCTCGGAAAATCAGACAGACATTTGTCCGCGGAAAATTTTAAAGCCTGCCATCCAACATTTGTCCATGGAAAATCCGACAACAATTGTCCGATGGAGCATACAAATGGACGGATTTTCCGCAAATTTTAAAGCCTGTCATCACACATTTCCGTCGGAAAATCCGATCGTGTGTACGCGGCTTAACTCTTGGTCATCACTGAATCAACTAAACACCTGGTCTGAAAACCCAAGCAATATATATATATATATATATATAGATAGATAGATAATTTATCTATCTATCTATCTATCTATCTATCTATCTATCTATCTATCTATCTATCTATCTATCTATCTATCTATCTATCTTTTTCATTTGACAACACACTGAAGAAATGACACTTTGCTACAATGTAAAGTAATGAATGTACAGGTTGTATAACTGTAAATTTGCTGCCCTCTCAAAATAACTCAACACACAGCCATTAATGTCTAAACCGCTGGCAACAAAAGTGAGTAACTCCTAAGTGAAAATGTCCAAATTGGGCCCAAAGTGTCAATATTTTGTGTGGCCACCATTATTTTCCAGCACTGCCTTAACCCTCTTGGGCATAGAGTTCACCAGAGTTTCACAGGTTGCCACTGGAGTCCTCTTCTACTCCTCCATGACAACATTACGGAGCTGGTGGATGTTAGAGACCTTGCACCCCTCCACCTTCTATTTGAGGATACTCAATAGGGTTTAGGTCTGAAGACATGCTTGGCCAGTCCATTACCTTTACCCTCAGCTTCTTTAACAAGGCAGTGGTCGTCTTGGAGGTGTGTTTGGGGTCGTTATCATGTTGGAATGCAGCCCTGCGGCCCAGTCTCTGAAGGGAGTGGACCAAGCTCTGCTTCAGTATATCACAGTACATGTTGACATTCATGGTTCCTTCAATGAACTGTAGCTCCCCAGTGGCGGCAGCACTCATGCACCCCCAGACCATGACACTCCCACCACCATGCTTGACTGTAGGCAGAACACACTTGTCTTTGTACTCCTCACCTGGTTGCTGCCACACACGTTTGACACCATCTGAACCAAATAAGTTTATCTTGGTCTCATCAGACCACAGGACTTCCAGTAATCCATGTCTTTAGTCTGCTTGTCTTCAGCAAACTGTTTGCGGGCTTTCGTGTGCATCAGCTTTAGAAGGGGCTTCCTTCTGGGACAACAGCCATGCAGACCAATTTGATGCAGTGTGCGGCGTATGGTCTGAGCAGTGACAGGCTGACTCCTCACCCCTTCAACCTCTGCAGCAATGCTGGCAATACTCATACGTACTTCTTTGGTCGACCATGGCGAGGCCTGTTTTGAATGGAACCTGTCCTGGTAAACTGCTGTATGGTCTTGGCCACCATGCTGCAGCTCAGTTTCAGGGTCTTGGCAATCTTCTTATAGCATAGGCCATCTTTATGTAGAGCAACAATTCTTTTTTTCAGATCCTCAGAGCATTCTTTGCCATGAGGTGCCATATTGAACTTCCAGTGACCAGTATGAGAGAGTGAGAGTGATAACACCAAATATAACACACCTGCTCCCCATTCACACCTGAGACCTTGTAACACTAACGAGTCCCATGACAACGGGGAGGGAAAATGGCTAATTGGGCTCAATTTGGACATTTTCACTTGGGGGTGTATTCACTTTTGTTGCCAGCAGTTTAGACATTAATGGCTGTGTGTTGAATTATTTTGAGGGGACAGCAAATTTACACTGTTATACAAGCTGTACACTCACTACTTTGTAGCAAATTGTCATTTCTTCAGTGTTGTCACATGAAAAGATGTAATAAAAGTTTTACAAAAATGTGAGGGGTGTACTCATTTTTGTGAGATACTGTGTGTATATATATATATATATATATATATATATATATATATATATATATAAAATAAACTTCAGGTGGGTTACCCTCTTTTCTTAGATCCTGTCCGATCAAGGCACCGTCAAGGTGGACTCCCAACCTTCCACCATAAATGAATAGAAAAAAGACGTGGACCGATGCTTGATGCAAAAAAGTGTCATTTACTGAAGATATTTCAATTAGTACATTCAAGCCACTGTACAGTTCCGAGCGCACATCGCTCTTCGTCAGGCTATTCTGGCTGTGTGTGAAAAGCCAAAACACAGATTTCCTCTTATCCACACCCAGTCTGCCTCACACATGTGTATCAACTTAATTACTAAAAGACAGATAAACAACCACCTATAAAGATAATTAACCCTTATTGTTACAACAAAACAAAGTGAAAAAATCTCCTAACCTTCAAATTACATTCTACTATATACATTAGTCATACTAATATACACATTTCTCTCTCATCTTCCATCACTATAATATTAAGTGGCAAGTGAGCTCTTTTAAATATACATCTCATATAATATATTAGTAATGACATTCTTGATCGTATCTCAGACCTCATCGAAGATTCCAGTTAGTATTCTTTTATTTCACATTCCCAACAGGAATTCCTTCCAAACCATCTACGGGAGTATAACACATATAAAACATGACTATGATCCCCATATGTCAATTGTCATATCCTATACAAATAAGTATAAATCATAGTCCTTGTTCATACCATCGGGATACAAGGACTGTAATTTATTGATCCACCAGACTTCACGTCTCCTAAGTTTTAAAATCCTGCCCCCCCCTCTTTTATCATGGGGAATGTCTTCCAATATCATAAATCTTAAGTCAGTATCCCTGTGTCCCATCTCGGCAAATTGACGCGACACAGGGAGACCCGACTGGGGATGTCGAATTGTACTACGATGCTGTGCAATACGATCTTTTACCTTCTGGGTTGTCTCGCCTACGTAAATTAAATTACAGGGGCACATAAGAATATAAATGACATAAGATGACTGGCAAGTATAGAAACCATTTATTGTTATCCTAGTCTTTGTTACAGGATGATCAAAATGATTGCCTTTGAGCATCAGATTGCATTGAACGCAACCAAGACAAGGATAACAGCCCTTCTTTTTCCTACCGAGAAAAGTAACCCTTCTCTCCTCCTGATTTTCCGGTTTAAATTCAGATCGTACCAGAAAGTCACGTAGGGTTTTATTACGCCGATAAGCCTTCATGGGAATCTGTTGGAATTCTTCTATCTGTGGGTATGATCGTTTTAGGATCGTCCAATGCTTTCTTAATACATTAAATATTTTATCACTATAGCTATTGAATTGGAAGACAAATGGGATCCTAGGTCTGTCAGGGTGATATTTTTTATTATGTTGACAAATATCAGATGCTTGTAGGATTCTATTTAGTTCCCGTCTGATCAGGCCCTCCGGATAACCCCGCTCCTTAAACTTACAGCACATCTCGTCCAATCTCTGATCTCTTATTGTAATGTCACTCACGATACGTGTAACTCTAAGCAATTGGCTTCTAACAATGGATCCAAACACATGAGGGGGATGGTAACTGTCATACCTGAGTAACTGATTCCTATCCGTAGGCTTGGTGTATATATCCGTTTCAATCAAGCCTTGCTTGATATATACCCGTGTATCTAAAAAGGGGACAGAGTCCCCGCCAATATGTATCTGAAACTGGATGTTGGATGACAAACTATTAATGGTTTCATTAAAAGCTTCAAGAGATTCAATGCTGCCCCACCATATAGCAAAAACGTCATCTATGTACCGCCACCAGGTGGCGCAATGTTCCCGAAAACTTTCATTAGTGAAAATATTTCTCTGTTCAAAATCATGCATAAAAGAACATGCATATGGCGGGGCAACATTGGAGCCCATAGCAACCCCCATAAGTTGTACATAGAATTGATCCCTAAAAAGAAAGTAATTATTATGCAAAATTAAATTAAACAATTTTTCAAAAAAGAAGATCTGTGCCTCCGAGTATTCCCGACTTTCCCTAATCAGGTTGATCGCTGCTTTAATACCAGCTTCGTGTGGAATAGACGTGTATAAGCTAGTTACATCCCAAGTAACAAGAATAAAATCCTCATTGATAGGTGGTAAGCCCCTAATTTTGGAGAGAAAGTCACCAGAGTCCTTGATAAAGGATGGAGTATTTTTCACCAACGGCGATAGCACTCTATCCAATAGCTTAGCTGTGGGTACAAAAATCGAATTATTCCCTGATACGATCGGGCGTCCTGGTGGGGACTGTTTATCCTTATGGATCTTGGGCAGTGTGTATAGCACCGGAATCCGAGTGTGTGATGGTAACAAAAAATCTTGAAGGTCATGCGAAATGAGTCCTTCCTTAAATGCTGGCTTGACAATACTTTCTAAAGTCTTTTTAATACCCCATGTGGGGTCAGAATGTAAGGGTTTATATACTGTGTCATCATCCAGTTGGCGCTTAATCTCATTTTCATATGCCTGAGGATCCATAATAACCACCGAACCCCCTTTATCCGCAGGCTTACAAATGATATCTCTCCGCTTGGTTAACTCTCGCAGGGCTGATTTTTCATGAGGAGACAAATTATTAGGTACATGATCTTTAAAATCTACTTGTTGAATCAAACGTTTAATGTCTCGGGTAACTTCTTGTACAAACATTTCAACTGGTACATAGGTAGTGGGGGGAACAGATTTAGATTTCGTTATCAGTCCCAAGGATTTGTTATCCAACCTCCCTTCAGTTGTTTCATTCTGAATAAATGGTTTATGAAGAAAATGAACCTTCCATCTAATATTACGAAAAAGGCGATACAGATCTTGGTCTAACTGGAAAGGATCTAAATGACTTTTAGGACAATATGATAACCCACGGTTAAAAAGTCCTACCTCTTCTGATGACAAGACCCGCCTGGAGATATTGTGTACTAGGTCTCCCTTGATCGGCCACGGTTGCCTCGTGTGTAGCGATATCCGTCTTGACTCCCTTCTCTGTTGTAGCGGGATCTGGTTTGCATCCGAGTAGTGGACAACTCTCTCTGATCTCCTTGCAAAAAATTGGATGAGGAATCGGTGTCAGTATTCACTGAAGAGTTATCGGACATCCTGTGGTTACCATATTTGTTACGGCCTCGTCGATTGTAAGGACGGGGCCAACGGTATACCTGGTTTCTTTCATAATCCTCAATGTCCCGGTCAAATTTGTTGCGTTTCCTAGTTTCCAACTCAAACCGATATTTATTGATATTCTCATCAGCCAACTCTTTACATCTGTTGAATTCCTCCAAACTCATTGCTGAGCGTAATTCTGATTCAATCTTGGTAAGTTGTTCAGACAGTGAAGACAATTCTTTGTGTATAAATGAGATGGTTAAGGTCATTATATCGAATGAACATTTATTCAAAATTTGCATGAATGTGCTCTTGTATTCATCATTATCACTGAATAAGGTCGGGGCCAATCTTACCCTCAGACCTCTCGGAATCCGTTGCACCCGATGGTACTCAGCTAGCGTAAGTCCATGTAGTTCCAAGGATATATGTTTCCTTCTCAATTTCTCCCATGTACGGGAATTGTAAGCAGGAGTGTTACCCGTTAGTTGTCCACTACTCGGATGCAAACCAGATCCCGCTACAACAGAGAAGGGAGTCAAGACGGATATCGCTACACACGAGGCAACCGTGGCCGATCAAGGGAGACCTAGTACACAATATCTCCAGGCGGGTCTTGTCATCAGAAGAGGTAGGACTTTTTAACTGTGGGTTATCATATTGTCCTAAAAGTCCTTTAGATCCTTTCCAGTTAGACCAAGATCTGTATCGCCTTTTTCGTAATATTAGATGGAAGGTTCATTTTCTTCATAAACCATTTTTTCAGAATGAAACAACTGAAGGGAGGTTGGATAACAAATCCTTGGGACTGATAACGAAATCTAAATCTGTTCCCCCCACTACCTATGTACCGGTTGAAATGTTTGTACAAGAAGTTACCCGAGACATTAAACGTTTGATTCAACAAGTAGATTTTAAAGATCATGTACCTAATAATTTGTCTCCTCATGAAAAATCAGCCCTGCGAGAGTTAACCAAGCGGAGAGATATCATTTGTAAGCCCGCGGATAAAGGGGGTTCGGTGGTTATTATGGATCCTCAGGCATATGAAAATGAGATTAAGCGCCAACTGGATGATGACACAGTATATAAACCCTTACATTCTGACCCCACATGGGGTATTAAAAAGACTTTAGAAAGTATTGTCAAGCCAGCATTTAAGGAAGGACTCATTTCGTATGACCTTCAAGATTTTTTGTTACCATCACACACTCGGATTCCGGTGCTATACACACTGCCCAAGATCCATAAGGATAAACAGTCCCCACCAGGACGCCCGATCGTATCAGGGAATGATTCGATTTTTGTACCCACAGCTAAGCTATTGGGAAGAGTGCTATCGCCATTGGTGAAAAATACTCCATCCTTTATCAAGGACTCTGGTGACTTTCTCTCCAAAATTAGGGGTTTACCACCTATCAATGAGGATTTTATTCTTGTTACTTGGGATGTAACTAGCTTATACATGTCTATTCCACACGAAGCTGGTATTAAAGCAGCGATCAACCTGATTAGGGAAAGTCGGGAATACTCGGAGGCACAGATCTTCTTTTTTGAAAAATTGTTTAATTTAATTTTGCATAATAATTACTTTCTTTTTAGGGATCAATTCTATGTACAACTTACGGGGGTTGCTATGGGCTCCAATGTTGCCCCGCCATATGCATGTTCTTTTATGCATGATTTTGAACAGAGAAATATTTTCACTAATGAAAGTTTTCGGGAACATTGCGCCACCTGGTGGCGGTACATAGATGACGTTTTTGCTATATGGCGGGGCAGCATTGAATCTCTTGAAGCTTTTAATGAAACCATTAATAGTTTTTCATCCAACATCCAGTTTCAGATACATATTGGCGGGGACTCTGTCCCCTTTTTAGATACACGGGTATATATCAAGCAAGGCTTGATTGAAACGGCTATATACACCAGGCCTACGGATAGGAATCAGTTACTCAGGTATGGCAGTTACCATCCCCCTCATGTGTTTGGATCCATTGTTAGAAGCCAATTGCTTAGAGTTACACGTATCGTGAGTGACATTACAATAAGAGATCAGAGATTGGACGAGATGTGCTGTAAGTTTAAGGAGCGGGGTTATCCGGAGGGCCTGATCAGACGGGAACTAAATAGAATCCTACAAGCATCTGATATTTGTCAACATAATAAAAAATATCACCCTGACAGACCTAGGATCCCATTTGTCTTCCAATTCAATAGCTATAGTGATAAAATATTTAATGTATTAAGAAAGCATTGGACGATCCTAAAACGATCATACCCACAGATAGAAGAATTCCAACAGATTCCCATGAAGGCTTATTGGCGTAATAAAACCCTGCGTGACTTTCTGGTACGATCTGAATTTAAACCGGAAAATCAGGAGGAGAGAAGGGTTACTTTTCTCGGTAGGAAAAAGAAGGGCTGTTATCCTTGTCTTGGTTGCGTTCAATGCAATCTGATGCTCAAAGGCAATCATTTTGATCATCCTGTAACAAAGACTAGGATAACAATAAATGGTTTCTATACTTGCCAGTCATCTTATGTCATTTATATTCTTATGTGCCCCTGTAATTTAATTTACGTAGGCGAGACAACCCAGAGGATAAAAGATCGTATTGCACAGCATCGTAGTACAATTCGACATCCCCAGTCGGGTCTTCCTGTGTCGCGTCATTTTGCCGAGATGGGACACAGGGATACTGACTTAAGATTTATGATATTGGAAGACATTCCCCGTGATAAAAGAGGGGGGGACAGGATTTTAAAACTTAGGAGACGTGAAGTCTGGTGGATCAATAAATTACAGTCCTTGTATCCCGATGGTATGAACAAGGACTATGATTTATACTTATTTGTATAGGATATGACAATTGACATATGGGGATCATAGTCATGTTTTATATGTGTTATACTCCCGTAGATGGTTTGGAAGGAATTCCTGTTGGGAATGTGAAATAAAAGAATACTAACTGGAATCTTCGATGAGGTCTGAGATACGATCAAGAATGTCATTACTAATATATTATATGAGATGTATATTTAAAAGAGCTCACTTGCCACTTAATATTATAGTGATGGAAGATGAGAGAGAAATGTGTATATTAGTATGACTAATGTATATAGTAGAATGTAATTTGAAGGTTAGGAGATTTTTTCACTTTGTTTTGTTGTAACAATAAGGGTTAATTATCTTTATAGGTGGTTGTTTATCTGTCTTTTAGTAATTAAGTTGATACACATGTGTGAGGCAGACTGGGTGTGGATAAGGCTGGGTTCACACTGGTCCGAAAAACGCTCCGACATTGGGAGCTCATGTCGCATGACGTGTGAAATCCAATGTTTCCCTATGGGAGCCGTCCTAACTGGTCCGACACAAGTCGTTCCGACTTTAGAAATGCTCCCTGTACTACTTTGGTCCGACTTTGATCCTACTTCAGCCTATTGACTATCATTGAAGTCGGATCAAAGTCGGATCGCCGTCTCGCATGATCCGACTTCGGCACGCGACTTGTGCTCAGATGATCTTGAGGGGGAATTCCGCGCCAAATTTTAAATAAAAAACCGGCATGGGTTCCCCCCAGGAGCATACCAGGCCCTTAGGTCTGGTATGGACCTTGAGGGGAACCCCCTACGCCGAAAAAACGGCCGGTCAGGAATGGGGGTGGGGACGAGCGAGCGCCCCCCCCCCCCCTCTCCTGAACCGTACCAGGCCGCATGCCCTCAACATGGGGGGGTTGGTGCCTTGGGGGAGGGGGGCGCGCTGCGGGCCCCCCCACCCCAAAGCACCTTGTCCCCATGTTGATGGGGACAGGGGCCTCTTCCCGACAACCCTGGCCGTTGGTTGTCGGGGTCTGCGGGCGGGGGGCTTATCGGAATCTGGGAGCCCCCTTTAATAAGGGGGGCCCCCAGATCCCGGCCCCCCACCCTATGTGAATGAGTATGGGGTACATCGTACCCCTACCCATTCACCTAGGGAAAAAGTGTCAATTAAAAAAAAAACACTACACAGATTTTTAAAGTAATTTATTAGACAGCTCCGGGGGTCTTCTTCTGACTTTGGGGGTCTCTCCGGTTCTTCTCCGCTCTCTCCGGGTCTTCTGCCGGGCTCCTCTGCTATCTTCTGCCGCTCTTTTGCTATAGCAGAGGAGCCCGGTCTGCTGCCTTCTTCTCTTCGGGGGTCTCTCCGGTTCTTCTCCGCGCTCTCCGGATCTTCTGCCGGGCTCCTCCGCTATTTTCTGCTCTTTTGCCGCTCTTTTGCTAAAGCGGAGGAGCCCGGTCTTCAATCTTCTGCCTTCTGCCCTCTTCTCCTGATGTTGACACGACGCCCTCTGGGGCTGGAATGCACTCTGGGCGCTCCGCTCTGACTTATATAGGCGGTGACCCCGCCCCCTTATGCCGTCACAGTCCCTGGGCATGCTGGGACTGTGACGGTTTAGGGGGCGTGGTCATCACCCGATGACCACGCCCCCTTATGCCGTCACAGTCCCAGCATGCCCAGGGACTGTGACGGCATAAGGGGGCGGGGTCACCGCCTATATAAGCCATAGCAGAGCGCACAGAGAGCATTCTAGCCAGAGAGAGCTTCGTGTCAACATCGGAAGAAGAGATGAAGAGAAGAAGCGGCGAGACAGCGGCGACAAGACAGCGGCAGCAGACCGGGCCCCTCGCTGGCAATAGAGCTGGAAGAAGTTAGCGGCGGGGCCCGGGAGAAGAGGCGGAACACCGGCAGAAGTCGGAAGAAGACACCCCCGAAGTCGGAAGAAGATACCGGAGCTGCCCAATAAATTAATCTTGAAACCTGTGTACTGTATTTTTTTATTGACACTTTTCCCTAGGTGAATGGGTAGGGGTACGATGTACCCCATACTCATTCACATAGGGTGGGGGGCCGGGATCTGGGGGCCCCCTTATTAAAGGGGGCTCCCGGATTCCGATAAGCCCCCCGCCCGCAGACCCCGACAACCAACGGCCAGGGTTGTCGGGAAGAGGCCCTTGTCCTCATCAACATGGGGGCAGGGTGCTTTGGGGTGGGGGGGGCCGCAGCGCGCCCCCCCTCCCCAAGGCACCAACCCCCATGTTGAGGGCATGCGGCCTGGTACGGTTCAGGGGGGGGGGCGCTTGCTCGTCCCCACCCCCATTCCTGACCGGCCAGGCTGCGTGCTCGGATAAGGGTCTGGTATGGATTGGGGGGGACCCCCATGCCATTTTTTCGGCGTAGGGGGTTCCCCTTAAGGTCCATACCAGACCCAAGGGCCTGGTATGCTCTTGGAGGGGGAACCCATGCCGGTTTTTTTATTTAAAATTTGGCGCGGAGTTCCCCCTAAAGATTCATACCAAACACAGTGGCGGGGATCCAAGTCGGATCCCCGTTCATTGAAAGTCGGACACATGCCGGCTTCATGTCGCAGGGCAAAGTCGGATCCAAAGTAGGATGGCTGTCGTGTCACACCAGTGTGAACCCAGCCTAAGAGGAAATCTGTGTTTTGGCTTTTCACACACAGCCAGAATAGCCTGACGAAGAGCGATGTGCGATGTACAGTGGCTTGAATGTACTAATTGAAATATCTTCAGTAAATGACACTTTTTTGCATCAAGCATCGGTCCACGTCTTTTTTCTATATATATAATGTCTATCTATCTATCTATCTATCTATCTATCTATCTATCTATCTATCTATCTAATCTATCTATCTATCTATCTAATCTATCTATCTATCTATCTATCTATCTATCTATCTATCTATCTATCTATCTATCTATCTATCTATCTATCTATCTATCTAATCTATCTATCTAATCTATCTATCTATCTATCTATCTATCTATCTATCTATCTATCTATCTATCTATCTATCTATCTATCTATCTATCTATCTATCTATCTAATCTATCTATCTAATCTATCTATCTATCTATCTATCTATCTATCTATCTATCTATCTATCTATCTATCTATCTATCTATCTATCTATCTTATCTATCTATCTATCTATCTATCTATCTATCTATCTATCTATCTATCTATCTATCTATCTATCTATCTATCTATCTATCTATCTAATCTATCTAATCTATCTATCTATCTATCTATCTATCTATCTATCTATCTATCTATCTATCTATCTATCTATCTATCTATCTATCTATCTATCTATCTATCTATCTATCTATCTATCTATCTATCTATCTATCTAATCTATCTATCTATCTATCTATCTATCTATCTATCTATCTATCTATCTATCTATCTATCTATCTATCTATCTATCTATCTATCTATCTATCTATCTATCTATCTATCTATCTATCTATCTATCTATCTATCTATCTATCTATCTATCTATCTATCTATCTATCTATCTATCTATCTTATCTATCTATCTATCTAATCTATCTATCTATCTATCTATCTATCTATCTATCTATCTATCTATCTATCTATCTATCTATCTATCTATCTATCTATCTATCTATCTATCTATCTATCTATCTATCTATCTATCTATCTATCTATCTATCTATCTAATCTATCTATCTAATCTATCTATCTATCTATCTATCTATCTATCTATCTATCTATCTATCTATCTATCTATCTATCTATCTATCTATCTATCTATCTATCTATCTATCTATCTATCTATCTATCTATCTATCTATCTATCTATCTATCTATCTATCTATCTATCTATCTATCTATCTATCTATCTATCTATCTATCTATCTATCTATCTATCTATCTATCTATCTATCTATCTATCTATCTATCTATCTAATCTATCCCAATGACACATTGGGGGAGAATTACTAAAACTGGTGCACTCAAAATCTGGTGCAGCTGTGCATGGTAGCCAATGAGCTTCTAACTCCAGCTTTTTCAATTAAGCTTTGACAATAAAACTTGGAAGCTGATTTGATTCTTTGCAAAGCTGCAACAGATTTTGCAACATGCAGTTTTAGTAAATAACCCTCACTAAGTTTAGTCATATTGGTGAGCCCTAACAACTTGCTGTGATGCAGACACTCTTTCAGCTCATACTGTTAAACTACTGATAGGGAGCTATGTTTATCTTGGTTTCTCCTTATTCTGGGGACACCTCTGTTTCACCCACCAACACTGATAGGGAACATTTATTGGCTTCATCAGTGGTCACCCCTACAGCATCTACACACAAACTCTGCCATATGGTTTCAATGTACAGTATATACAGTCTTAATATTATCCCCAAGTGTATGTGTGTGTGTGTATATATATATATATATATATATAGGAAGGCCGGTTTACCGGCCTGAAATTATGGGAGGAGCCCGGAGGGTATATAACCAGACCATCCACGATGGTCTGTGTCGGTTCCAGTGCGCGGTACCTACGTCACCAGGCCGACTTTTCAAGGAAAGCACCGCATGTTAGCAAGTTCCTACGCTCCAGTTCCAGCTCCGCAGTTCCCCGTTCGCAGTCCCCGACTTTCGATCGTTACACAGGCGCAGGTAGGAGGTATTGTTACCGTTTATAGAACGTATTTGTTACCTTATCCGTACGGACCCACGCACGGGACAAGCCACTTACAATATGCTTCTTTATTCGACCGATCTGAGTCCAGCCGCAACACCGGCCTAATGATTCGGATCTTCAGCCACACAGGCATTTGCTTACAACATGCTTCTTTATTCGACCGATCTGAGTCCAGTCGCAACAGCGACTCAATGATTCGGATCTTCAGCCACACAGGCATTTACTTACAATATGCTTCTTTATTCGACCGATCCGAGTCCAGTCGCAAAAGCGGCTCAATGCTTCAAATCTTCAGCATACAAGCACTCACCAACAGTGTGCTTCTTTCATCCCACCGATCCGAGTCCAGTCGCAAACAGCGGCTCTGCGATTCGGATCTTCAGCATACAAGCACTCACCAACAGTGTGCTTCTTTCATCCGACCGATCTGAGTCCAGTCGCAAAAGCGACTCAATGCTTCAAATCTTTAGCATACACAAGCACTCACCAACAGTGTGCTTCTTTCATCCCACCGATCCGAGTCCAGTCGCAAACAGCGGCTCTGCGATTCGGATCTTCAGCATACAAGCACTCACCAACAGTGTGCTTCTTTCATCCCACCGATCCGAGCCCAGTCGCAAACAGCGGCTCTGCGATTCGGATCTTCAGCATACAAGCACTCACCAACAGTGTGCTTCTTTCATCCCACCGATCCGAGTCCAGTCGTAAACAGCGGCTCTGCGATTCGGATCTTCAGCATACAAGCACTCACCAACAGTGTGCTTCTTTCATCCCACCGATCCGAGTCCAGTCGCAAACAGCGGCTCTGCAATTCGGATCTTCAGCATACAAGCACTCACCAACATTGTGCTTCTTTCATCCCACCGATCCGAGTCCAGTCGCAAACAGCGGCTCTGCAATTCGGATCTTCAGCATACAAGCACTCACCAACAGTGTGCTTCTTTCATCCCACCGATCCGAGTCCAGTCGCAAACAGCGGCTCTGCGATTTGGATCTTCAGCATACAAGCACTCACCAACAGTGTGCTTCTTTCATTCAACCGATCCCAGCCCAGTCGCATACCGGCTCAATGATCTAAGACCCCCGGCACAGCAAAAAACCCCACCGCCAATTCCGAATCCAGTCGTAGCACCGGCTCAAACGATTCGGATTCTCGCCAACCCAACTTTCACTGACCGATCCCAGTCCAGTCGCATACCGGCTCAAATGATTCAGGAGCCTCGGCACCACAAACCCCACCATCCAATCCGAGTCCAGTCGTAGCACCGGCTCAACGATTCGGGTCTCTCACAACAAATACCCACCACCTATTTTTACCAATGCCACGCATGGTTTTCCTACATAATCAAATTTCTGCAAAAAAAAAAAAAAAAACTCTTTCACTTTGTAATCACCGCAAACATTTACGAAATGGCTACATACAGCCATTCATCTCCCGTAGCAACACGGCTACTCATCGATTTCTCCATCCCTTCCCCCTTTTTCAGGTCAGTAGAATTCTTCAGTTGATCCATCCTGCAACAGGTGTGGACAGTATCTTCCTCAGCTTCCCGGTCGACCCAAGTCTCGACCCCAAAAAACTAAAACTCCACTACTAGGGCTTCAAGGCAGGTGCGTAATTCAAAAAAAAAAAAAAATCTATCCCCTCCTACTTTTTAAAAACTTGTCTAAAAAACATACGCATTTCCCCCCCTATCTTAGCGGACACCATGTCGCAGGCCGGCAGCAAGGACCTCGCCTCCACCCCGTCGTCACCTGGGGCAGACTCAGCAAACGACGACTTACAGTCTCTCAGAGCTTGGACCATCCCCAAGCTTACAGCTGAACTACGGCGCAGGGGAATACCCTTCCCTGCGACTGCTAGGAAAGCTGAGCTTTTCAGGTTGCTGTTTTCTCCGCCAGCGGCAGCCCAATCGGGCACCCAGGCATCACTACAGTCAATCTCATCAGCAATCACTCAGCTGCACTCCTTGGTGACCACACTATCGGCAGCAGTCACCGATGTCCAGACAAGAGTGGGAACCCTGGAGGTACATCAAGCTGCACCCTCACCATCTACAGTAACCACCGCCACCCCCATGCCTCTCCTTACAGGTACGCCCGACATCTATACCTACGTCCTCCCCGCACATCTCGTCCCAGCAGGCATCAGGAAGGACATCATGGATGGGAAGGACATTAACTTAGCATCCCTCCTCATCGCAGTACACGACCCAGCCGAAAACAAGTCCTATTCGTGGGGAGACGTTTCTGTCGTCCTAAAGGCCAAAGACCATAGGCTTACCCGCAAACTCAATATTGCGGAGTTTGTACTAGCATTTGGCATGTTCAGAGACGTGCTATGCACGATCAACCCCAACAGGAGAGAGGAGCTGGACCTATACCTACACGCAATAGTAGATCTAGGTTATAAATATGGGGGATGCTCCATTTATGACTATCACAGGTCATTTTCAGAAGCCAGACTTTCCCAGTTTCAGGTAAAAACCAACTGGAGCACCATTGATACAGAGCTGTTCTGTCGCCATTTCGCTGGCCTACGTTCCCCACTCTGTACTAACTGCCAGTCGTCCACCCATATGGCCAACTGGTGCTCCGAGTCAGGTGGCAGACGCCCCCCCAACCCTTCCTTCTTTCCCAGCGTCACTCGTTACTCAACGGCATTTACTCAGCCGGCTCAGGCAGACAGATTAGGACGACCCGTCCAGGCACTAGGGGGATCCAGGCACTAGGGGGAGCAGCCATATGCAATAACTTCAACTTTGGGGGTTGTAACTTCCCCCACTGCAAACTACTTCATGTCTGTCTCACATGCCACAAAGCTCACCCCAGGTACACTTGCACTGTGAAACAGCCTAAACCCGAATGACTAAGCCGAGTGCACGTCGGATGGCTCGCGTTTTACCTCACCTCACACTCAACACCTTCACTGGCAGCCTTTCTCATCCGGGGATTCACGACAGGCTTTCACACCGGACTTATCACACTCCCAAACACAACTCACGAATGCAAAAACCTGCTTTCAGCCGCTACCGACGAGGAAACCATCACCACCCTGCTGCAAACAGAACTAGACCGGGGATACATAATCGGCCCCTTTACACAATCACCTTTTTCTGTATGGAGAGTCAGCCCTATCGGCCTTGTGAAGGGCAAGTTTTCAAATAAACTCCGTTTAGTTTATGATTTGTCCGCTCCTCATTGTTCCCACATACCCAGTTTAAATTCCCTAATACCTTCAGAAGAGTTTTCACTTAAATATTCAACGGTAGACTCAGCTATTCAATCCATCATTCTCGCAGGAGCAGGCGCCTGGTTGTCTAAAGCAGACATCTCGGACGCATTCAAATTGTTGCCAATTGATCCGTGCCTATGGCGATGGCAGGGAATCAAATGGAAAGGCCTATACTATTTCGCCACCAAGTTAACGTTCGGCTCCAAAAGCAGCCAGTGGCTATTCGACACTTTCGCTCAGTCTCTTTCCTGGATTCTCTCACAACATGCGTCCTGTCAGAAAGTGATCCACTACTTAGACGACTTCCTACTCATAGAGAAACCCAACGAGCCCCCAGTTGATCTAAACAGCCTTAGAACAATCTTTCATAATCTTAACGTACCTTTAGCGGATAAGAAGGTAGAAGGCCCGGCACAGATCGTCACCTTCTTGGGTATCATACTCAACACTCACACCATGCAAGCTAGCCTGCCTCCCGACAAATTGACGCGCATCAGGACAGTCATCCACACATTTACTAATACGCAAGGCTGCACAAAAAAGCAACTACAATCCCTCCTTGGCATGCTGAACTTTGCCATAAGGATCATCCCTCAAGGGCGATCCTTCGTCTCACGTCTCCTGGTGTTCCTTTCCCAGGTACAAGACCCCGACCTAATATTTAAACTAGACAAGGCAGCCGTAGCTGACCTAGCCATGTGGGACGATTTTCTAACTGGAACGGCATTTCGATGTTTATCCCATCAGCGTCTCCCACTTCACCTCAAATAATCACGGACGCCGCAGCCTCCACAGGTTTTGCAGCTATTTTTGGCCACCACTGGTTTGCAGCACCATGGCCGCCAGAAATACTCTCGATCCCCGGGTTCAGTCAATCCTCCTCGATGTTCGAGATCTACCCCATTGTTGCAGCAGCCCACGTCTGGGGCAACAACTGGGTAGGACAAACAGTGACATTTTCCACAGATAATCAAGCCACAGCCTCTATTATAAACAAAGGTCGCTCCAAGTCCTTGGCCATCATGTCCTTCCTACGCAGGCTGGTGCAACTCTCACTACAGCACCAATTTAATGTCCTCTGTGTTCATATCCCCGGTAAATGCAACACTTCGGCCGACGCGCTATCTCGTTTTAACTTCACAACCTTCTTTTCGCAGGAACCTGGAGCCGACCCGACCATGTCTGCTATCCCACATTGGTCACAGCTAACCCTGGATTAAAGCGACATCTTCATGACGCCACTAGTCTGATTAACCAGTCACTATCTCACAATACCCTGAAAGGCTACCATGCTGCCTGGAAAAGCTATCACAGGTTTCTAGCGGCTAACCCCGGGGCTATACCAGGAGATCTCCATCATATCCTGGCCTTCATTTCATACTGCCACACGCAGCTGAAGTTATCCTACAACACTATTAGACTCTACCTAGCTGGCATCCAGCATTTCACCTCTTTAC
The DNA here is from genome assembly GCA_037952835.1 of Lithobates septentrionalis. Classification (NCBI taxonomy): domain Eukaryota; kingdom Metazoa; phylum Chordata; class Amphibia; order Anura; family Ranidae; genus Lithobates; species Lithobates septentrionalis. The sequence goes on along the minus strand of JBBDGP010000526.1, from coordinate 2,251,708 downwards.
TAGATCCTAACAAACCATCTTTGTTCGCTACCCATGCGGTCAAGGCCATCCTCCGAGGCATCCACAAGCAGAAACCCCAAGTTAGCGGTAAACGCTTACCAGTCACCAGTGCCATGTTTCGAGACATGTCCACCATACTCTCACGCTCACCTTTCGGTTTTTTGCCCAGCTTGGTCATCCAAGCAGCCATCTACCTGGCATTTTATGGCTTTCTACGACCCAGCAAATTCACAGTCAGCAGCACCAGTCATAGGGCCTTACGCAGACGCCACCTCACGCGTCACCACAGCCACTTCACAATACACCTCGAGGTGTCCATAACACAACAGTCCGGTCCAGGGGTTGACATCAAGCTCTTCAGAACGCACAACGCCTGGTGCCCCGTAGCCATCCTAGATCGTCTATTAGCCCATTTACCTGATCCCTCGCAGGACAGCCCGTTGCTGCCGTTCCCGATCAGCCCGCTTAGTACCAACCAGTTCACTACTCACGTCAGGATCCTTCTGCGCAACTTAGGCCTTGACCCCAACCGTTATTCTGGACATTCTTTCCGCATTGGAGCAGCATCAGCAGCCTCACAAAACGGAGTCCCGGACCACGTGATCAGAAAAATGGGAAGGTGGAAATCCACCTGCTTTGCTCGCTACATTCCCAATCCACAAGTAGAAACGTCACGAGCCTTTTGCAAGCTCGCTCTGTAAGATGACCATAAACTTAAATAAAACATTACCTCCCTAAACCAAGTCTTTTTGCGCCCTTCTCTGGCATACCGCCCAGCAGATCTGGGTTTACCATACAGCAGGCCAGGGCACACTTCAGGTCTATTTATGTTGTTAGTCTTGTGACGTGTTTATGTGTTTCATATCTGTCAGGACGGAGGGCTCCGACCATAAATAGGAAGGCCGGTTTACCGGCCTGAAATTATGGGAGGAGCCCGGAGGGTATATAACCAGACCATCCACGATGGTCTGTGTCGGTTCCAGTGCGCGGTACCCCCCCACCCATTCCCCTTCTCAAGGTACTTCTCTTCAAACAATTTCTCTACAGAAATATCCATTACTTTCTTAAGGTATGCGCCCTTCTCTGGCATACCGCCCAGCAGATCTGGGTTTACCATACAGCAGGCCAGGGCACACTTCAGGTCTATTTATGTTGTTAGTCTTGTGACGTGTTTATGTGTTTCATATCTGTCAGGACGGAGGGCTCCGACCATAAATATATATATATATATATACACACATATATCCATTTTCTTTCCTGTACACAAGTCCAAAAACAGAAGGAAGTCTCTTTCCACCAAATTATATATGTGTATTTATTGTGAGGACACACTGCCTGTATCAACTAGCAGCATGGCAGAGGGATAGTTTTTCTAGTTTTCATGGATACCAAGAGTGCTCCACTCATGCACAAACCTGTCTTTGAGGTCTGTATATGAGTGGAGTACTCTGTATCCATGGGAACTGCAAAAACACACATACACAAACCTGTCTTTTAAGGTAAATGTTGGACAGACTTTACTAGGCAGATTATGGTCTACATTGCTCAGCAATTTCCATGGGGTTGGAAGTACAACCCTCAGAAAGCAGTCCTTTGCAACCATTTCCACAGTTTGGGGCCCTGTAGTGACATCTGGCAGCAACCGTTTCCTTACAAGGTAGACAAGGTCTTGCATTTGTGAGAGGGGGAGTCTTCCACCTCAAAGGCCCACCTATGAGTGCTTTAGCCGTGCACAGAAGCACAGTTACCTTTGAAAGTCACAGTTCTGATACAAATATGCAGATGAGGAGTTTTGACTTAATTTGCTACATTCTTTTTCTGGTAATATATTGCAGCTTATCACTAAATACAGTGTTGCTTTGCAGCCTGAAAAGACATAAATTCACCTTTTTTTCATTCAACTACTGTGTTGTCATTTTTGCTGTGTACTTTAGGTCATTGTCATGTTGAAAGGCAAACATTCTTCCCATTGACAACTTTCTGGCAGAGAGCAGCAGATTTTCCTCAAGAATTGTATGGTGTTTTGTCCCATCCATTTTTCCTTCTATCCTGACAAGTGCTCCAGTCCCTGCTGCTGCAGAGATACGCCCCCTTTACAGGATATTACCACCTCCATGCTTTTACTGTAGGAATGGTGTTATTTGGATGGTGGTCTGCCAGATATATTGTTTGGTGTTGAGGCCAAATAATTCAGTTTTAGTCTCATCTGACCATAACACCTTTTTTCCATGTGGCCTCTGAATCTTCAAGGTATGTTTTGGTAGAGCTCTGTCATGTCTGCATGTGACCTTTCTTGAGGAGTGGCTATTTTCTTGCAACCCTCCCATACAATCCATATTTGTGGAGAATTGTGATACTGTTGTCACATGTACACAATGACCACTCTGTCCTAAATTCCTACAACTGCTTCAGAGTTGCTGTAGGCCTCTTGGTAGCCTCACTGAGCAGTTTTCCATCCAGTTTGCAGTGACGTCCTGATCCAGGGAGGGTCTGTGTTGTACCAAATACCTTCCACTTCTTAATAATAAACTTTTCTGTGCTTCTGTATTACTAAAGCCTTGGAAATTAGTTTGTATCAATCTCCCGACTAGTGAATGTCTACAATTTATCCCAGAGATCTTTTGACAGTGCCTTGCCACCCATAGTTGATTGCCTCAGTTGCACTACCAGGGACTAAAATGCTCCAGGAAAGCTCTTTTTATGCTGAGCTAATCAAAATGATCACGGTTAAAAGTCAAATGGCTTTGTGTGCCATTGAGAATCGGATTAGCTACACCTACATAAGTCATTTTTATGTGGGGGGGGGGGATCCCTTTTTCAACTCATTGATTCTGTTTTATTTATTTTTTTCAATACTCTTTATTACAATTTTTTTTACACATTAAGTTACATTGCATTTTCATTATTTAAAATTTACATATATACTCTCACATATACTTCCTTATTTCATCTTCACCCATAATTAGCACTCATTCCATTCTCTCACATCCATGCTATAGTCACCATTTTCTTCCTCATAATATTCACTGTATACAGTACTCCCATGTTATATATTCGTATATATCTATTTTTTCTGTTCATTTATATCTATAGTTAAATGAGATTTGCTCCACTTCGCCCACATTTTTTTCATATTTTTGCACATTTCCCCTTTGTTCATACATTATTCTCTCATATGGTAGGAGCTGGTTTACTGCTTTCATCCATTGACTAAGTGTTGGGTGTTGGTTGAATCCATTTTTCCACTATTTATTTTCATGCCAAAAATAACACTTCTTGCAAAAATATCTTAGTGTATCTGGGCCATCTCTCATCTTCTAACAATCCTAATAGACATACTTCTATCATGTCTATGACAGGTTTATTTATAACTTTTCCCAATTAACTAACAATATTCTGACTCCGATTGTTGTGAAGCGACTGTCCCTTGTGAGACCTCTATGCCTGGCCTGTATAAGATATAATCACTGAGGACAATCCTCATCAGATAGTTTGAACTCACCAAATACCGATTCCATCCACAAGATGCTTTTATTCTGAACATCAGGTTACAGCAGATGACAGGATATAAACAGATGAATAGGTTGTAGTATTTATGCTGTCAAAAGATGATATTTCTGTAGCTTACAATGCAAAATACATGTGCCTTGCTACATGTGGCTTGTAGCTGCATCCATGACACATGGAGTACAATAACAGGAAGACGGGTGGAGCATTACATATAAAGGAAGTGTGTTAAGGGAAATTAACATGTGAAAACAAGTGCATTACCACAAAAGGTCACTGGATGGTAGCATGTGAATTAAATATAAAACATCCATAGAAATGGTTAGGAAAACAATCTATATAAATTCTATGCCGCGTTGGGGCAGCACACTCCCCGTCTGGCATGGTAAATGTCACTATATGCAACAGAACAGTAGTTTTGCAACTGCAAATAACAGTGTAATTTGCTGGATGTCTTGAAGACCTGAAAGACATAAAAAGAACATGCATATAATGCAATAACAATAACTCTTAATATCAGGCTTCAAGTTATGTCAACTAAAGTTCAAGACACTTTCTTCTTGAAGACACAGGTAGGATCCAGCAGTGTAGGCAAACAAGTTCATTCTCCAAAGGGTAGGAGCAGAATAAGTTCCGTGATAGGTCTGATGAAAGTCTTTACAGTCCCTTGTCTTGAAACCTTCACCTCCACCTTACGCATCTTACTGTCATCACTAAGAACGCTCTTTACAATAAGTCCCATGGGCCATTCGATTCTTTCAGCTTGCTGGTCCTTAAGCAGAACAAGATCTCCAACTTGTATGTTAGGGTTCAGTCGTTGCCATTTCCTGCGTCCTTTGCGTCCTTGCAGAGTAGAAAGATACTCCATCTTCCAACGATTCCAGAAGCAGTTGGCGAGGTGTTCTCATTTCCACTGGTCATAGATTTCCTGCTTTAAAATTTCCAGGTGGAACAGGAACAGACCCAAGCTTCTGGGTAAGAAGAGTAGCTGGGTTAAGGATAGTTTGGGTCTCTGGATCTTTGGACACTGGAACAAGTGGTCTTGAATTGATTATGGCAGATGCCTCTGCCAGGAAGGTGGTTAAAAATCTCATGGGTAAGTCTTGTGGAATTAAAGTCCATAAGCATAGAGTCCAATATTTTACGTGTGATGCCTATCATTCTCTCCCATGAGCTCCCATGAGCCACCCATGTGGGAAGAATGAGGATTGAAAATCCATGTACAGCCTTTTTCAGCTAAAAAGTCTTGGATTGGCCTAGAGTTGAGCTGTAACTCTCGACAGGCTTCAACAAAATTATAATAATAATATCAATATAATCCCAATAGGGGTCGAGGTCAACATGCAGAATACCCTGAGTGGTGGAGACCTAATCAGAATTATGATTCATTTCAAAAACCACCATACCAAGATCCCTATGATGCATGTTGGGATTACAACTTACCCACGCAAAATAGATTTTTTCCATTGGGGGATGCCAACTCCTGTGACGGTTCCTCGGATCCTTTTGGAACTTATGGGCAACAACAGAACGTCCATGCCCCCTCCACATCCCAGTCCATTCGGGATGCGGGCACGCCCAGTTATATGGTCTCGGCCCCAAGGGGTTCTGGGCCTTGGGGTTTTTCCAGAACTGGCCAAGGCTTAAAAAGGCCGGTAGAAAAAAGCGAGGAATTAGAGGGGGGAGGCGCCTGCGAGCAAAAAAGAGCCAGAACTTAATAGGTCAGGGTATCTGAAATCTGAGCACTAAGGAATTGTCCCAATCAGAAAAGTTAGTTTTGGATAAGGACCTCAAGTTCGTCCCCCCTAGAAGCCTAGACAGGTTCCAAACATATATGGATGTTCACAGGTTCGTTTGAAGGTTAAATATTAAAAGATACATGATTGGCAATCCTATCACTAGGAATTGTCCTTCTACTGATCAATTTGTACACTCAGGTTTGGCCAAAGCATCCCTTTTCAATCCCCCTGGGGTTCTCGCCCCTACATTAAAAGTGTTTAGAGATGTCATTCTAAGGCATCTTGACCAAATGGAAGTTAAGAAAGCAAAAAATGCCAAGGTTATTCAGGAAGGGTTAGACTCTTTGTGTAAGAACAAGGATCTAGTCATACGCCCCGCCGACAAGGGGGGAGGTATTGTGGTTCTTGACCGTATAGATTATATGGCAGAAATGGGCAGGATCCTTAGTGACACTGTCACCTACACCCCCCTCCCCTCGGACCCCAAGAATGGTTATTTAAAAGAATTGAAGAAAATTGTATCCAAGGGCACCTCCATTGGTATCTTGAAAGACAAAGAGAGTTTATTCCTAGTCCCTAGGGCCCCCAGGACACCAACAATCTATTATTTGCCTAAGGTCCATAAGGACCCTATCTGCCTCCCGGGACGCCCCATTGTGAGTGGGATTGATTCCATCACCTCCCGGGTGGGCAGATACATTGATTTTTATCTGCAACCCTTAGTCCAAAAGATGCCCTCTTATATAAAAGATACGCGGCAGGTATTGAACCTTCTTTCAGGGATTGATATCAGACCAGGCCTATGGATGGTGACCGCTGATGTCACCTCCTTATATACTATTATTCCACATCACCTTGGTCTGGAAGCCGTTGAGGGCGCCTTGATGAGGGACTCAGGACTCCCTGAGCACCAGATTTCTCTTATTATGGAGCTTCTTGAATACGCGGCCTCCCACAACTACTTTTGGTTTTCCAATAAATTCTATCGCCAAAGTCGAGGCGTGGCTATGGGGGCTAAATATGCCCCCAGCTTGGCGAATCTTTTTATGGTCAAGTGGGAGGAGGATGTCATCTATGCCCACAGAAGCTCCCATCTTATCCTGTGGGCTAGATATATAGATTACATCCTCCTCCTACGGGATGGGGATGGCCATGAGCTTCAACAGTTCATGACCTCCCTTAACCACTTGAGCCCCGGACCATTATGCTGCCTAAGGACCAGAGGTCTTTTTCCAATTTGGCACTGCGTCGCTTTAACTGCTAATTGCGCGGTCATGCAATGCTGTACCCAAACGAAATTTGCGTCCTTTTCTTCCCACAAATAGAGCTTTCTTTTGATGGTATTTTATCACCTCTGCAGTTTTTATTTTTTGCGCTATAAACGGAAAAAGACCGAAAATTTTGAAAAAAATGATATTTTCTAATTTTTGTTATAAAAAAAATCCAATAAACTCAATTTTAGTTATACATTTAGGCCAAAATTTATTCGGCCACATGTCTTTGGTAAAAAAAATGTCAATAAGCGTATATTTATTGGTTTGCGCAAAAGTTATAGCGTCTACAAACTAGGGTACATTTTCTGGAATTTACACAGCTTTTAGTTTATGACTGCCTATGTCATTTCTTGAGGTGCTAAAATGGCAGGGCAGTACAAACCCCCCCCCAAATGACCCAATTTTGGAAAGTAGACACCCCAAGGAAATTGCTGAGAGGCATGTTGAACCCATTAAATATTTTTTTTTTTGTCCCAAGTGATTAAATAATGACAAAAAAAATAAAAAATATTTACAAAAAGTTGTCACTAAATGATATATTGCTCACACAGGCCATGGGCCTATGTTGAATTGGAAAGTATTTGGAAAGTAGACACCCCAAACTATTTGCTGAGAGGCATGTTGAGTCCATGGAATATTTTATATTTTGACACAAGTTGCGGGAATGTAACACTTTTTTTTTTTGCACAAAGTTGTCACTAAATGATATATTGCTCAAACATGCCATGGGCATATGTGAAATTACACCCCAAAATACATTCTGCTGCTTCTCCTGAGTACGGGGATGCCACATGTTTAGGACTTTTTGGGAGCCTAGCCGCGTACGGGGCCCCGAAAACCAAGCACCGCCTTCAGGATTTCTAAGGGCATACATTTTTGATTTCACTCCTCACTACCTATCACAGTTTTGAAGGCCATAAAATGCCAAGATGGCACAAAACCCCCCCAAATGACCCCATTTTGGAAAGTAGACACCTCAAGCTATTTGCTGAGAGGCATGTTGAGTCCATGGAATATTTTATTTTTTGACACAAGTTGCGGGAAAGTGACAATTATTTTTTTTTTTGCACAAAGTTGTCACTAAATGATATATTTCTCACACAGGCCATGGGCATATGTGGAATTGCACCCCAAAATACATTTAGCTGCTTCTCCTGAGTATGGGGATACCACATGTGTGGGACTTTTTGGGAGCCTAGCCGCATACGGGGCCCCGAAAACCAAGCACCGCCTTCAGGATTTCTAAGGGCGTAAAGTTGTGATTTCACTCCTCACTGCCTATCACAGTTTTGAAGGCCATAAAATGCCAAGATGGCACAAAACCCCCCCAAATGACCCAATTTTGGAAAGTAGACACCCCAAGATATTTGCTGAGAGGCATGGTGAGTATTTTGCAGCTCTCATTTATTTTTGAAAATGAAGAAAGACAAGAAAAATTTATTTTTTTTTCTTTTTTCAATTTTCAAAAGTTTGTGACAAAAAGTGAGGTCTGCAAAATACTCACTATACCTCTCAGCAAATAGCTTGGGGTGTCTATTTTCCAAAATGGGGTCATTTGGGGAGGGGTTTTGCCATCTGGGCTTTCCATGGCCTCCAAAACTGTGCTAGGCAGTGAAGAGTGAAATCAAAAATTTACGCCCTTAGAAAGCCTGAAGGCGGTGCTTGGTTTCGGGGTCCCGTGCGCGGCTAGGCTCCCAAAAAGTCCCACACATGTGGTATCCCCGTACTTAGGAGAAGCAACAGAATGTATTTTGGGGATTAATTTCACATATTCCCATGGCATGTTTGAGCAATATATCATTTAGTGACAACTTTGTGCAAAAAAAAAATTGTCTCTTTCCCGCAACTTGTGTCACAATATAAAATATTCCATGGACTCGACATGCCTCTCAGCAAATAGCTTGGGGTGTCTACTTTCCAAAATGGGGTCATTTGGGGGGGTTTGAACTGTCCTGGCATTTTATGCACAACATCTATGCCGCGTACACACGAGCGGACTTTACGGCGGACTTTGCCCGGCGGATTTTTCGACGTACTTTACGACGGACTTTCTGAATGAACGGACTTGCCTACACACAATCCACCAAAGTCCGTTGAATTCGTACATGATGACGTACGACCGGACTAAAACAAGGAAGTTCATAGCCAGTAGCCAATAGCTGCCCTAGCGTGGCTTTTTGTCCGTCGAACTAGCATACAGACGGCGGACTTTTCGACCGGACTCGATTTCAACGGATACATTTTAAACAAGTTTCAAATCTAAGTCCGTCCAACTTTTGAGCAAACAAAGTCCGCTGGAGCCCACACACATCGAATTGTCCGACGAAATCCAGTCCGCCGGGCAAAGTCCGCCGTAAAGTCCGCTCGTGTGTATGCGGCATTAGAAGCTTATGTCACACATCACCCACTCTTCTAACCACTTGTAGACAAAGCCCTTTCTGACACTTTTTGATTACATGAAAAAATTATTTTTTTTTGCAAGAAAATTACTTTGAACCCCCAAACATTATATATTTTTTTAAAGCAAATGCCCTACAGATTGAAATGGTGGGTGTTTCATTTTTTTTTTCACACAGTATTTGCACAGCGATTTTTCAAACGCATTTTTGGGGGAAAAAACACACTTTTTTAAATTTTAATGCACTAAAACACACTGTATTGCCCAAATGTTTGATGAAATAAAAAAGATGATCTTAGGCCGAGTACATGGATACCAAACATGACATGCTTTAAAATTGCGCACAAACGTGCAGCGGCGACAAAATATATACATTTTTAAAAGCCTTTAAAAGCCTTTACAGGTTACCACTTTAGATTTACAGAGGAGGTCTACTGCTAAAATTACTGCCCTCGTTCTGTCCTTCGCGGTGATACCTCACATGCATGGTGCAATTGCTGGTTACATTTGACGCCAGACCGACGCCTGCGTTCGCCTTTGCGAGAGAGCAGGGGGGGACAGGGGTGCTTTTTTTTTTTTTTCTTTATTATTTTTTTGCTTTTTTATCTTATTTTTAAACTGTTCCTTTCATTTTTATTTATTTTTTATTAATTTTATTGTTATCTCAGGGAATGTAAATATCCCCTATGATAGCAATAGGTAGTGACAGGTACTCTTTTTTTTTTAAATTGGGCTCTATTAGACCCTAGATCTCTCCTCTGCCCTCAAAGCATCTGACCACACCAAGATTGGTGTGATAAAATGCTTTCCCAATTTCCCAATGGCGCTGTTTACATTCGGCGAAATCTAAGTCATGAAATGCTCGTAGCTTCCGGTTTCTTAGGCCATAGAGATGTTTGGAGCCATTCTGGTCTCTGATCAGCTCTATGGTCAGCTGGCTGAATCACCGGATGCATTTTCAGGTTCCCTGTTGGGACAGGAGAGCCAGAGAAAAACATGGAAGACGGTGGGGGGGGGCATTCCCTCCCACTGCTTGCAAAAGCAGTCTAGAGGCTAATTAGCCGCTAGGATTGCTTTTACATGAAAGCCGACCGCTGGCTGAAAAGAATGATACTAAGATGATACCTAAACCTGCAGGCATCATTCTGGTATAACCACTCAAAGTCCAGCAACATACCAGTACGTTGCTGGTCCTTGTTGGGCATATATTGTAAACTTTTTTTTCATGCAGCCTGTGGGCTGAACGAAAAAAAGATATTGATCGGTGGGTATGCCCACCATTAGAATACCTCCCTTCATCCACCCACTTCTAATGATGGGCATACATGCACCATTTATATATGCCGAAGCATGGGGGCATCCTCCCGCAAAAGGCAGGAGCAAATTGCTCCTCCACCCACTGCTGCCCCCACGCTTCGGTATATATGCTGAAGTATGTAACTGTGTTGGTGAAATCACCTCTGACAGCGCTGGAGTCACGGCTTTATATATCGTGGGAGCAAACGCTGCTGCTGTCAAGATGAATAAATCTGCGCTGCAACTGAATGGCGTACCTGCTAAGCAAATGATGGTTAACAATAAAACAAAGTAACATTACAGTATAACAGTAAGACTTACCATACCTGCAAAGCAAATACAAAAAAAAAACATAGTAAAAAATAAAACATTTAACGCAACCTGTGCCTAAAATATATATATGCCGAAGCATGGGGGCATCCTCCCGCAAAAGGCAGGAGCAAATTGCTCCTCCACCCACTGCTGCCCCCACGCTTCGGTATATATGCTGAAGTATGTAACTGTGGTGGTGAAATCACCTCCGACAGCGCTGGAGTGACGGCTTTATATATCGTGGGAGCAAACGCTGTTGCTGTCAAGATAAATAAATCCGTGCTGCAACTGAATGGCGTACCTGAAAACAATAAAATGGTTACCAACAAAACACAGTAAACAGTAAAGTATAAAAAATCTGAAAAGCAAACATGGTAAAACATAACAATAAAACATTGCAGAATAGAATAGAGTAAAAAAGAGCAGAACAATAGAGAGGGAATAGAGAGAGAGAGAACAATAAAACAACAACTATTTTTGTTTTTTTTATTTTATATTTTTTTTTGTGTTTTTATTTTTTTTTATTTTTTTTTTTTTACACTTTTTTTTAGTAACTTTTAACTTTTGAAACTGGTTCCAGGTTTGGGTCTCTCAAAATGCAATGGCATCTTGGGAGACCCTGTGTTAGTGTGCCTAGTCTGTGCAGTGCTGAATCCTACGCTAATACTCAACTAATGTATGGTAGCGTTCAAAGCATTCACCCATGCAAAGACCAGGATTGCCAGGACAGGAGGGACAATAATGCCCCGTACACACGGTCGGATTTTCCGATGGAAAATGTCCGATCGGAGCGTGTTGTCGGAAATTCCGACCGTGCGTGGGCTCCATCGGACATTTTCCATCGGATTTTCCGACACACAAAGTTGGAGAGCAGGAGATAAAATTTTCCGACAACAAAATCCGTTGTCGGAAATTCCGATCGTGTGTACACAAATCCGACGGACAAAGTGCCACGCATGCTCAGAATAAATAAAGAGATGAAAGCTATTGGCCACTGCCCCGTTTATAGTCCCGACGTACGTGTTTTACGTCACCGCGTTTAGAACGATCGGATTTTCCGACAACTTTGTGTGACCGTGTGTATGCAAAACAAGTTTGAGCCAACATCCGTCGGAAAAAATCCTAGGATTTTGTTGTGGGAATGTCCGAACAAAGTCCGACCGTGTGTACGCCCTATAAGACCGGGTGTCACGCCTAAATCCGCGCTTGCTGCAGACACGACATCTTTTTTGGGGGGCTCGTTGGGTAGGGGTACTCGGGATGGCATAAAGAAAATGCCTCTCATTCAGCCGGCTTACTGCATTTGGTTGGGGAAGGTGAGGTAGAGCACCGTCTGGAAACAGAAGGGCTCTGACGATCTCTTCCTGGAATTTAAGGAAGGATCCAGTCCGTCCTGAAGCTCTGTATAGCACATGAGCGTTCAGCAAAGCCAATTGAAATAAATAAACAGACACTTTTTTGTGCCAGTGTCTGGCCTTACGGGCAACTAGGTACGGCGCCAACAACTGGTCGTTGAGGTCCACCCCTCCCATATTAAGGTTGTATTCATGGACACAGAGGGGTTTCTCCACAACACCAGTCGCCGTAGTAATTTGGGTCGTCGTGTTTGCATGAAGGGAGGTGAGAACGAAAACATTCTTCTTATCCCTCCACTTCATAGCGAGCAAATTATTATACTTCAAGCAGGCTCTCTCCCCCAGCCTAACACGGGAATCTACAAGCCGCTGGGGAAAGCCCCGGCGATTAGGTCGCACGGTGCCACATGCTCCAATCTGATGATCAAACAAGTGACTAAAAAGTGGCACGCTCGTATAATAATTGTCCACGTACAAGTGGTACCCCTTTCCGAATAAGGGTGACACCAAGTCCCACACTATCTTGCCAGTGCTTCCTATGTAGTCAGGGCAGTTTGTCGGCTCTACGTGACTATCTTTGCCCTCGTAAACCATAAAACTATATGTATAGCCTGTGGCCCTGTCACAGAGCTTATACATCTTGACCTCATATCTGGCACGCTTTCTGGGAAGGTACTGTTTGAATGACAAGCGACCAGAAAATTTAATCAGGGACTCATCAACGCAGACAACTTGATGGGGGGTAAACAAGTCTGCAAAATGTTGGTTGAAGTGGTTTACGAGGGGCCGAATTTTGTAGAGCCGATCGTATGCAGGGTCTCCACGAGGACGACAGAGTTCATTGTCGTTGAAGTGCATGAACCGCAAAATCTGCTCGTATCGTGCCCTGGCCATGGAAGCAGAGAACAAGGGTGAATGGTAAATTGGGTCAGTGGACCAATATGACCGCAACTTACTCTTTTTATTCAACCCCATGAGGAGGGAAAGGCCCAGAAAGATCTTAAATTCGGAGACCGTAATTGGTCTCCAATCTCTGGCAAGGGAGGACTGGGGATTAGCGGCGATGTGTTGAACAGCGTATAAATTGCTTTGGTCCACAATAGATCTATAGAGATCTTCGGTGAAAAACAGTGAATAAAAATCCAGTGGCGTAAAGTCAACTGTTTCCACCTGAATTCCGGGTTGGCCAGTGAAAGGGGGAAGTACGGTGCTGCAGAAGTGGTGGGTTCCCAATTCGGATTGGCGAATGCAGCAGGAAGAGCACTATGGGCACGACGGGCCTGTCTTTGTCTTCTTGGTGGCAGCGGGACACTACTAGTGCTTGCCACCTCACCAGCTTGAACTGCACTTATGGGACTCGCCACGTCACCACGTGATACTGCAGTGCTGGATGTACGACCAGGGTGTACTAGGCCGCTGGTGCTTGCCAGTTCACCAGAAGGAATAGTGGCGCTAGTACTTCTCTGCTCCATACGAAAGCCCTGCTGTTCTTGCACTTCAAGGACAGAAGAAGAAGATTGGGGTCTGGTACGCCTGACCCTAGCAGGGACTACAACTCTGTCATCAGAGCTATCTGTCATGGAGCCGCTGTCCTCTACAGGATCGTATTCTGAGCCTGAACTTGACAGATGAGTGACTTCCTCTTCTCTATCTGTCATGCTCAGAAACGTGTAGGCCTCTTCACTAGTGTACCTTCGATTTGCCATTTTGGGCTCTAAATTTAGGGGTACACTAGTGAGACTCACAGGCAAAAAAGCTCCTGACTGTCAGCGACTGTATCAAAACGCTACCAAAAAACTGTTAGCGATCGCAGGGATCAGGCCTGACTCTGCGAACGCTGCAGTTATGTGTGCTTAGTGTTTTGTAAGTGTCAGTTATCGATCGATACTGCACTTGGGTGGGCTGGGTCGAGGGGCAAAACGCAGGTGCTAGCAGGTATCTGGGCTGATCCCGCTAACACTGTGTTTATGGGAACCCTAAACTGCTGGGGAGTATAGATCTGATCGGATCAGATATCTATCCGCTCAGATACTATAGCACTAAGGGAGGTGTATGCTGCGTGCGTGGGTTTTAGCGGTACTGGCACTAACCTGACGCTGCCTGGGGCGACGCAGACCTTAGCTGACCCTAAAAATTTAATTTATATCACCGCCGGGCAATTAGGGGGTTAAACCTTTATAAGGTAATAAACGGTGGGTGCCCTAAAACTATGATAAACTATAATAAACTACAAAAAACAAACTAGCTAACCAGCGTCACCCGTAACACTTAAACGGTGATCGCTGGTGAAAGGGTTAACTAGGGGGCAATCAGGGGGTTAAAACCTTTAGCAGGTAGTATATGGGGGTCCCTGTCACTATAAAACACTGACAGCGAACCTATATACTTACCTCCCTAACTAGCGTCACCTGTGTCACTAATACAGCGATCAGAAAAACGATCGCTTAGCGACACTGGTGACGGGGGGTAATCAAGGGGTTAACCTTTATTAAGAGGGGTTAGGGGGTACCCTGGACCTAAGGGGGGGTACCCTAGACCTAAAGGGGGCTAACCTAACTGCCGTAACACTTGTAACTGACACAAACTGACACCAATGCAAAAAAAAAAAATTTCTATTGGTGTCAGAGTGACAGGGGGTACAGGGGGGTGATCGGGGGGTGATGGGGGGTGACAAGTGTGCCTGGCGTGTTCTACTGTTAGGGTAGTGTTGTGCAGACTTACTTGATGTCTTCTCTCCTTGGCGCCGCGATGAAAAGACCGGCTCGAGGAGGGATGACATCACTTCCTTTCCCTCTGTTTACATTACAGAGGGAAAGGAAGCATTTTCATTCGCCGGGAGCGATCGGGAGGGGGTGGCCAACAATGGATGGCCTCCCCCTCACCTCTCATCGCCCGGGAAGAAATGGCGACCGCCTCGGGCACCGGGGGGGGACCGATCGGACCCCCCACCCGCGGAAGGCAAATCACATACATGTACGTGATTTTGCCTGTCTGTGCCACCTTGCCGATGTACATCGGCGTGAGGCGGTCGTCAAGTGGTTAATGAAAATGATCGGGGCCTCCATCTTAATTTTGAGATGAGTCAGACCCAGATTCATTTTCTAGACCTCACTTTGACCATTGAAGGCGGTGTTTTTTCCACATCCACCTTCTTTAAGGATACCGATCGCAATTCCTACATCTCATTAGACAGCTGCCATTATAGGCCCTGGCTTAATTCAATTCCTAAAAGCCAGTACATGAGATTGCGTAGGAACTGCTCGGAACCTCAAAAGTTTATAACGCAGGGCAAGGTTCTTACTGGTAGATTCCTGGAAAAAGGATATGCCATAGAGTCTTTGTCATCAGCATTTAAAGAAGTACATGAGATGGATAGGGGACAATTGCTACGTGAGAAATCTCAGACTGATAATCTAGGCCAAGAATTTGGGGTACCTTTTGTCACCACTTATTCTCTCCAGCATAGGAAGATAAAACAGTTGATTTCTAAGCATTGGCATATTGTCACCAATGATAGAGTTTTGAATACCGTTTTACCATCTAAACCCAAGGTAGTTTTTAGAGGGGCCCCGTCTTTCAGGAATAGATTGGCCCCTAATGTACTAGACCCCCCAGTGAATAAGTCCACTTTTTTTGATCAGCTAACTGGCTTTTACAAATTTCGTAAATGTCGAGTCTGTTCCTTTAATAGCTGCCATGATAGGAGAACCCAGTCCTTTATCTCCACTAGCACAGGTCAGACCCACACTATTGCCCCATTTGTCACTTGTTCCACTTTTGGAGTGGTTTACTTGTTGCAATGCCCATGTGGCTTGCAATACATTGGGCGCACCAAACGCCCCCTTTCAGTCAGACTAAACGAACACATCACCAATATTCTAACAGGGTTTAGGAATCATTCGGTCTCCAAGCACTATAGGTTAGTGCACAATAGAGACCCCTCCAACACCCTGTTTTTGGGGATCGATAGGTACAAACCACACTGGCGCGGTAAGTCCATGGTACAAGAGATCTCCAAATTAGAGATGTCCTGGATACACAGGGTTAGGACCTATACCCCTCATGGGTTAAATATTGAGGTGGATGTTAACGCTTTTATTGATAATTCTTGATTTTCTTATGGCCTTGGGTTTTAGCAGAGGTTATGTTCTAGCAGAGTTGCAAATTACATACCATGCCTCTCAGCATTTTGAATAATTTTTGATTATTATTTATATGAATGGGATGGGATTCCTTATGGGATTCCTTATGGAATGGGTTTGATATACCATTCTAGCTCATAAAATTTTTTTTTTGGGTCTCACTTTTTTAATTTTATTTTATAAATTTTTTTTGTGTCATTGAATCAAATTACTAACCTATGGTCCATTCAACTGTTTGAGCTCATTTATGCTCCTTTTACAAATAAGGTTTCAATTTATTGTCTTTATTTCCCCTATGGGGTTTATTAATTCCAATTTTTATATTTTTTAATATATATTTTTTATATATTTTTTAATTTATATATTTTCTAATTTATATGAATACCTCTAACTGTAAGGGCTAGTACATTTGGGTACACCGTGGCTATGAGGGTCTCCCAAATTCCTTCTGCTGGCACCCAGTTTTGTAAGTGTATTTGTTATTTATTTTTACTCTAATTTCTATTATTTTTTATTTTTTATTTTTATTTTTTACATATATTTTTTATCAATATTCCTCTATTTGGACTAAAACTATTTCATTCAGATCCACATTTCCTTGATTGGTGTGTAATTTTATTTGGGCTCAAACGCTTTATATTTTAATTAACCAGTAGGTCATCCTATCGGGTGTTGTATATTTTTGTGCCCTGCTCAATTTAGGCCATCTTTATGAGTTCACAGACCATTCTTCATTAATGTTGATAGAAGTGCTGGCTGTGCCCTTATTCAAGATGGCACCTCGGCATCCTCTTAACAGAACTCAATGCGAGGCTTGGTACATGTATATTAGATGGTGGTTCAGCACGCTGCCCGTTTCCCATTGAAAACGTCATCCTATGACGAAACGCGTCTGGGAGGTACGTGCTGACGTCACCGCGTCGCCCCTTTGAGGACGGGAGTTCGTTTGTTTGCCGGCCGGCATTGCTGTTATCCTTTATTCGTTTGGAAGTGTATCTCTTTTTATAATAAAGCTGTTTAAAAGGTATTACACTATCTTGCCATATCTTTATTATATGGATACCGTGGAGCTTTGGTTAAGACGGACGTGATTGGCGTACATTGTCCGGTGAAAGGAGGCTGTTTCCCAAGCTGTGTCAGTGTGTCTATCCAAGGCTTCCATCTGGTAAGCAGGAAATTGGTGTGGTTTGCGGCACGCTGTGTTACCCCTACCATTCAACTATCCGGTGGTTGTTGTTTATTCACCTTAATTTATTAGCATCTGGTAAGCAGTAACCCTGCAAGTTTCTTGTTCATACTCACCACTGGGCATATTTCCACTATTTATTTATGTCACTTGCACAGAGACCCTGTGTGTGTCTATGGGCACTGGGTGTTTTATATGATCCTTTATGATTCATCACTGTGTATGGGCTCTTCTCTCTCCCTTTTTTTCTATTTGTTGACAATATTACACTGTTTTTTATTCAATTTTTTTGGGATGAATTTGCACAAACACGAGTGGAAGTTTTGCTCATATGCACCGGGACTGGTTCCTTAAAGGCCCAGGCTGGGTTTAAGCCACTTGTCTGATTTGGCTTGCCATCTGGTAAGCATTCTACTTACTATTTGCTGTTCTATTTGATTCATCCGGGCATTAATTTCTTGGACTTTATATGCACTTTAAAGGATTGTTTAAATATTCTTTTTTATACCACAGTGGTATTCACATGTAAAAGGTTAAGCTCGGTTTCTTTTGTTTTTCCAACAAAATTAGTTCCACAGTCAGATCTTAGTGTCTTGACTGGTCCTCTGATAGCTAGGAATCGTCTTAGAGCATTGATTAAACTTGAGGCATCCATAGATTCTATTACTTCAATGTGTACTGCACGCACACTCATGCAAGTGAACAGCACTGCCCATCGTTTGCTATTTGCTTGGCCACCTTGAGTTCTGCGGGCAGTTACCATCCATGGCCCAAAGACATCCAGACTAGGGATGAGCTTCGTGTTCGAGTCGAACCCATGTTCGACTCGAACATCGGCTGTTCGGTCGTTCGCCGAATTGCGAACGATATGGGCCGTTTGCGCCAAATTTGTGTGGCGCGTCACGGCCCATAATTCACTGCGGCATCGCAGTGCATTGCTGGCTGATGATTGGCCAAGCATGCACTATGACCCGCATGCTTGGCCAATCACAGCGCCGTCAGTAGAGAGAGCTGTAATTGGCCAAAGCCAGGGTGGCTTTGGCCAATTGTGGCTCAGGGGATTTAGTACATGCCCCACACTATATAAGGCCGCCTGCACGGCGGCCCTGTGTAGTGTGTGTTCCGGTGTGCTGAGAGATAGAGAGAGAGACAGTGTCATTTGATTTGAGTTAGATAGATTAGGCAGAACAGTCAGTCAGTTAGCTGCACTTACAGTGTATTGTGTATATATATGCATCCCAGGTGTTGCATATATATATATACACTGTATTCAGTTTAGCTAGATCCGTTCCTGTTATCTTCTATCTAGACTATTTACATTTGGTGCAGTGCGTCCTGCTCACAGTGTTCAGCTAGATCCGTTCCTGCTATTTACATTTAGTGCAGTGCGTCCTGCTCACAGTGTTCAGCTAGATCCGTTCCTGCTATTTACATTTAGTGCAGTGCGTCCTGCTCACATTGTTCAGCTAGATCCGTTCCTGCTATTTACATTTAGTGCAGTGCGTCCTGCTCACAGTGTTCAGCTAGATCTGTTCCTGCTATTTACATTTAGTGCAGTGCGTCCTGCTCACAGTGTTCAGCTAGATCCGTTCCTGCTATTTACATTTAGTGCAGTGCGTCCTGCTCACAGTGTTCAGCTAGATCCGTTCCTGCTATTTACATTTAGTGCAGTGCGTCCTGCTCACAGTGTTCAGCTAGATCCATTCCTGCTATTTACATTTAGTGCAGTGCGTCCTGCTCACAGTGTTCAGCTAGATCCGTTCCTGTTATTTACATTTAGTGCAGTGCGTCCTGCTCACAGTGTTCAGCTAGATCCGTTCCTGCTATTTACATTTAGTGCAGTGCGTCCTGCTCACAGTGTTCAGCTAGATCCGTTCCTGCTATTTACATTTAGTGCAGTGCGTCCTGCTCACAGTGTTCAGCTAGATCCGTTCCTGTTATTTACATTTAGTGCAGTGCGTCCTGCTCACAGTGTTCAGCTAGATCCGTTCCTGCTATTTACATTTAGTGCAGTGCGTCCTGCTCACAGTGTTCAGCTAGATCCGTTCCTGCTATTTACATTTAGTGCAGTGCGTCCTGCTCACAGTGTTCAGCTAGATCCGTTCCTGTTATCTTCCTACTGACAGGCAGGCTTGTCTGGTTACAGTATATAAAGCTACCTGAAGAAAATTACAGGTGTTCTATCCCAGCTTAGTGCAGCTACAGGCCATTAGTATGTCTGGAAGGCCAAGAAGGAGAGGCAGACAGTCACAAGCCAATAAGAGAGAGCAAGCAGGCTCTGTGTCTAGTGCTGGTCGTGGAGACGGTGCATCCTCATCAGCACGTGGCCATGGGACACGCTTGGCCTTTTTTTCGGCAGCTGGCCGTGTTGAGCCGCAACATGCGGAAGACTTGGTCGAGTGGATGACCAAGCCGTCCTCATCCTCCTCATCCTCTCTCACCCATGCCCAGGGTGCTTTGTCTGGCAAAGCAGCGGCCTCTTCCCTCAGCTCAATGTCATCAGTGACTCCTTCCCTAGCTCCACCATGTCCTCCTGAGGATTCCCTCGAACTGTTTGACCACAGTGTTGGGTACATGCTCCAGGAGGATGCCCAGCGTTTGGAAGGCTCTGATGATGATACTGAGCTCGATGAAGGCAGTAACATGAGCACGGACAGAGGGGGTGCCCAAGAAGGACAGCAATCTGGCAGTCATGCTCCCCCTGCTGCAGCATACTGCCAGGTTTGCTCCAGTGATGAGGAGGGAGGGGATGATGAGGTCACTGACTCAACGTGGGTGCCTGATAGGAGAGAGGAGGAGGAGGAGGAGGAGGCGGCGGCACATCACCAACGAGGCAGGATGCCCTCCAGGGGCCAGCCTAAGGGCAGCACATTGACTGCATCACACCCCAAAGCTCCACATGTGCAGGGCGCTGCAGTCTCTGCGCGTTATTCAAAAAGTTCTTTGGTGTGGGCCTTTTTTGAGACGAGTGCATCAGATCGCACCGCTGCTATTTGCAACATATGTCTCAAGCGTATCTCGCGTGGCCAAAACATCTCCCGCTTGGGTACCACATGCTTGACCAGACATATGTTGACCTGCCATGCAGTTCGTTGGCAAGCGTATCTAAAAGACCCACACCAAAGAACAAAGAGGATCTCTCCTTGCTCCTCATCAGCTGAGATTTCCAACCCCACTAGACCTTCAGTCCTCTCTGAGACCTGCAGTGAGAGGAATGAAGGTGTAGAATTAGGTGTGTCACAGCCAAGTACTTGTGGGCAATCTGCTTTTGGTACACCGACGTCAGATTGTACCAGGCAAATTTCCCTGCCCCAGCTGCTGCACCGCCGAAAGAAGTTTGCTCCCAGCCATCCACATGCCCAGCGGTTGAATGCTAGCTTGGCAAAATTGCTAGCACTTCAACTGCTGCCTTTTCAGTTGGTAGACTCTGCCCCCTTCCGTGAGTTTGTGGAATGTGCGGTTCCTCAGTGGCAGGTACCCAAACGCCACTTTTTCTCACGGAAGGCGATTCCGGCTCTCTACCGGCATGTGGAAGGCAATGTCCATGCCTCGCTGGACAGGGCGGTCAGCGGTAAGGTGCATATTACCGCTGACTCATGGTCCAGCAGGCATGGACAGGGACGTTACCTAAGTTTCACGGCGCATTGGGTGACTCTGCTGGCAGCTGGGAAGGATGCAGGACAAGGTGCAGTAGTGTTGGAGGTTGTTCCGCCACCACGCCTCCAAAATGCTGATTGTGACACACCTCTCTCCTCCACCCCCTCCTCTTCTTCTTCCTCCATGGCCTCTTCCTCGGAACCAGCGGTGCTCCGTATGCGTTCAAGGGGCTACGCAAGTACGCAGGCCAAAAGATGCCATGCGGTGCTTGAGCTGGTGTGCTTGGGGGACAGGAGCCACACTGGGGCAGAGGTTCTGTCAGCTCTGCAGGGGCAGGTTCAGAGGTGGTTGACGCCACGCCAACTTAAGGCAGGAATGGTGGTTTGCGACAATGGCACCAACCTCCTCTCTGCCCTCCGACAGGGACAACTGACCCATGTGCCCTGTTTGGCTCACGTCCTTAACTTGGTGGTGCAGCGGTTCTTGGGCAGGTACCCGGGCTTACAGGATGTCCTGAGGCAGGCCAGGAAAGTCTGTGTGCATTTCCGCCGGTCATATAATGCCAGTGCTCGGCTGACGGACCTCCAAAAGGAGTTTAACCTGCCCAAGAACCGCCTAATCTGTGACATGCCCACCAGGTGGAACTCAACGTTGGCCATGCTGCAGCGGCTGCACACGCAGCAGAGGGCCATCAATGAGTACCTGTGCGACTATGGCACCAGGACAGGGTCAGGGGAGCTTGTTTTTTTTTCCCCACGCCAGTGGGCCATGATCAGGGATGCATGCACTGTCCTGTCACCATTCGAGGAGGCCACGAGGATGGTGAGCACTGACAGTGCATGCATCAGTGACACTGTCCCCCTTGTCCACCTGTTGGAGCACACGCTGCATGGAATAATGGACAGGGCACTTGAGGCAGAACAGAGGCAGGAAGAGGAGGACTTCCTTAGCTCTTAAGGCCCCCTTTATCCAGACAGTGTTCCTGCGTGCCCGCCGATCACACAGGAAGAGGACGAGGAGGAGGAGGAGGAGGAAGATTGTGTCAGTATGGAGGTGGAGCCTGGCACTCAGCATCAGCAGCAGTCTTTAAGGGATCAGTCCCAAGGAACACATGGACTTGTACGTGGCTGGGAGGAGGTGGCTGCGGACGTTGTTGTCCTTAGTGACCCAGAGGACTCCGGACCGAATGCTTCAGCAAACCTACGCTGCATGGCCTCCCTGATCCTGCAAAGCCTGCGTAAGGATCCTCGTATTCGTGGTATCAAGGAGAAGGACCAATACTGGCTGGCAACCCTCCTTGATCCACGTTACAAGGGTAAGGTTGCGGACCTTATCTTGCCATGGGAGCAGAGGATGAAACATCTTCGGGAGGCCTTGCAGAAAGGTCTGTGCAACGCGTTCCCAGAGACTGGGAGGTTACAAACTCCTGTTTCTGGACAACGTGTTGCTGAGGCTTCGGTCAGTCAAAGAAGGAGCGGTGGAGAAGGTGGCCGTCTGACCGATGCGTTCAGACAATTTTTTGGTCCGCAGCCCCAAGGTATGATCGGTTCCAGCAACCATCGCCAGCGTCTGTTTTACATGGTGCAGGAATACCTAGGGGCAAGATCAGACTTGGACACCTTTCCCACCAAAAATCCTCTGGGTTACTGGGTCTTGAGGATGGATCACTGGCCAGAGCTTGCACAGTATGCAATTGAGCTACTGGCCTGTCCTGCATCCAGCGTTCTTTCGGAACGCACATTCAGTGCTGCTGGAGGCGTGGTAACCGATCACAGGGTGCGTCTGTCCACCGACTCGGTCGATCGGCTGACCTTCATAAAAATGAATCAGTCTTGGATCACCACCAGCTACCAAGCACCTGATGCTGATGTAACCGAATAATTTTTTTTGAAATCTCAGATCCCTTCAAAGACTGCCTATGCTGATGCTGAGTGACTATCCCTGAGTAATTATCCTCTTCCTCCTCAATCATCACGCTGATAGCTTGTAAGAACATTTTTGGTTCTGGGCGCCACCACCAGTGCCTAAGGCACAATTTTTCAGCCCCTGTTTAACAGGGGCGTGTAATTACAATTTTTGATGCAATACTTTGCAGCAGGGATCGTTCCTGCGTTCCAACTAGAGTGTCTGTGAGGGGTTGCAGTGTTGTGGCACCAGCACCAGTGCCTAAGGCCCAATTTTTCTGCCCCTGTCTAACAGGGGCGTGTAATTACAATTTTTGATGCAATACTTTGCAGCAGGGCTCGTTCCTGCGTTCCAACTAGAGTGTCTGTGAGGGGTTGCAGTGTTGTGGCACCAGCACCAGTGCCTAAGGCCCAATTTTTCTGCCCCTGTCTAACAGGGGCGTGTAATTACAATTTTTGATGCAATACTTTGCAGCAGGGCTCGTTCCTGCGTTCCAACTAGAGTGTGTCTGTGAGGGGTTGCAGTGTTGTGGCACCAGCACCAGTGCCTAAGGCCTAATTTTTCAGCTCCTGTTCAACAGGGGCATGTAATTACAATTCTTGATCTAATATTTCACAGCAGGGCCCTGTGAGGGCTTACAGTGTTGTGGCCACAGCAACACCTAAGGCCCAAATTTCTGCTGAGTATATAGGGCAGGACCCTACTTTCAAACATCTAACTTACAAACGACTCCTACTTGCAAACGGAAGGAGACAACAGGAAGTGAGATGAAATCTACCCCTAGGAAGGGAAATTCTCTCCTGTAAGAGTTAATATACTCTTTCTGCAGGACCTGTATGATGGCAGAACAGGTCTCTGGGATAATGATCCCCAGAGCCTGGGGGGAGATGCCTGTCGAGAAATTCAAGTTCTGCAGGCTTCTCCCCGTCGCCAAGTACCGCAGGGTGGCGACCAGCCTCTGCTCCGGAGTGATGGCTTGCCTCATGCAGGTATCCTGCCTGCTGATATAGGGGGTCAGTAAAGCCAACAAACTGTGAAAAACGGGGTCCGTCATCCGGAGAAAGTTCCTGAAATCATCAGGATTATTCCCACGGAGCAAAGGCATATGACAGAACTGGTCACGCTGAAGCAACCAATTCTTGGTCCATGAACTCCTCCCCACCCTGTTCATGGACTGGACTTGTGTCAAGGTCAGGCCCCCAACACCAAGCCCCCGCACAGCACGAACTCTACGAGGAGTACGTATACGCAACATGGCTAGAAAACGGTCGGCTGCTCAGAACGAAGTAACAGAAGGCACTGAAGAACAGCAAGGCCTGTGAAGAGCGACCTGAAAAATAGTAATGAACGAACAAGAACACAATGACAAGTCACGCGTAGCTTGCTTGCACGCACTGAAGAGCAGATACAAACCCACAAGCACAAACAGAATAGCAGAAAATGATCTGAAAACCACGAGTCTGAAAAAGCGCGAAATGTCTCTCACCAAACTTTTACTAACACGACATTAGCAAAAGGAGCCCAAAGGGTGCCGCACTTGGTTCTGAACTGGCCTTTTCTAGTCTCATCATACGTGGTTTACGTCACCGCGTTGTTGGCGATCGGAAATTCCGACAACTTTGTGCGACCGTGTGTACGCAAAACAAGTTTGAGCCAACATCCGTCGAAAAAAATCCTAGGATTTTGTTGTCGGAATGTCCGATCAATGTCCAACCGTGTGTACGGGGCATTAGATGGAGAAAACAATTTCTCCTTTCCACTGATGCTTTCCAATCCTTGTTCCACAAAAAAACTCAAATTTTCAAAAAACATTTTTCATTGGGACAAAAAAGTGAGGTGAAATCTTCTGAAGAGGAGGAAAGACAGCAAAACAAATGTCACAGGGGTGATAACCCTTCCCTATGTTTTCCAAAAAGCTTAAAAAAGATTTTTTGGCTGGAGCTAAACACGTTAAAAATGTACCCCTTCAAAATTACAAAGAGATTCTACTTAACAACAAACCTACAGTCCCTGTCTTGTTTGCACAGCCTGTATACTGCTGTTCAGAGTATATAGGGCCTTTCCTTATTTTAATTTGGGTGCGGGGTTCCCCTTAATATCCATACAGGACCCAAAGGGCCTGGTAATGGACTGGGGGGGTACCCATGCCATTTGTCTCACTGATTTTCATCCATATTGCCATGACCCGACATGACATTAAACCCGCAAGCAGTTTTAAATGAGATTTTTTCCTTTAAAAATGACATTTGGTGCAGGGACTGTTCTAAACATGGGAAACACGCGCCACTTTACAGGCATACTATAGACACCCCCCAGGTACGATATTTAAAGGAATATTTCACTTTTTTTTTTTTACTTTAAGCATCATTAAAATCACTGCTCCCGAAAAAACGGCCGTTTTTAAAAGTTTTTTTTGCATTGATACATGTCCCCTGGGGTAGGACCCGGGTCCCCAAACCCTTTTTAGGACAATACCATGCAAATTAGCCTTTAAAATGAGCACTTTTGATTTTGAACGTTCGAGTCCCATAGACGTCAATGGGGTTCTAACGTTCGTGCGAACTTTCGGTCCGTTCGCGGGTTCTGGTGCGAACCGAACCGGGGGGTGTTCGGCTCATCCCTAATCCAGACCAACATGAGTGAAAGGTGGGTCAGTGCTTAACCTGTCAGCTGGCAAATCTGACATTTGCTGTTGCTGGTGTTTCCCTCTCAGTTTGTGGCACTGAACACAGCTATGTAGTGTAGCTGTGATCTGTCTTTTTGCTCCTATAATCCAAAGGCCTGCAGCTCTTATGGCACCTTCTGTGAAGTGTCTACCTTGGTGCTTAACCCCTTCATGGTAGTGCCTTATGAGCAAAGTGGTGTTGTGATGGCGAGCAGGTGTAATGAGAGGATTCTGTTTTTGCTCACTCAACTCAGCCTTGTTTAAACGTACACCAACCCTTAACATACCATCATTGTCAATGAATGGATTCAGCTTGGCAATTGGACTGTTTTTTGCAATATCCCTCTTGCTACAGATGCATTAAATTTCTGAGCCAAAGACACTCTGTTGTACACTGCGTATTATGATCAGTTCACCTTCAGCAATGTCTTTTGCAGAAAGAAGCTTTTGGCACACGTGTCAACCTTGACAGTGAGCATCTGTGGGTTTTGTGTGGAAGCAATCTGCAACATGAACTAACCTTGCGGTGGTGCGTACAAGCCTTCTACACTTGGAGAAACGTTGAAAGCGTTGACAGCCCAAAAAATCTTCATTCAGTTCTGGTGATGAGGATTTTAACTTCAGGACAAATCTCTTGATCCTTGTCAGTTTCTAGAAGACTGAAGACATCAGCTGTGGTTTCTTCTGGATGATCCAGCAGGAATTCAGGCCCTGTTAACCAAGAAGAATTTGCAAAGGCACTTGCAGGCATGATCTGAAGGGTTAATTTCAGATGGAACATAATGCCATTGTTCAGGTTTGGATGATTTCGTGATTCTCTCTACATGGTTGCTGACATAGACATAGAAACGTTTAGTTTGGTTGTATATGTAGCCTAGAACAACTTTGCTGTCTGTGTACAATCTGACGTCATCTACCTGAATGTCTAGCTCACGCAGTATGAAATCTGTTATTTCTACAGCTAGCACGGTCCCACAAAGTTCAAGCCTGGGAATCGTGTGTTCAGGCCTAGGTGCTAACTTAGCTTTCCCAAACAGAAATCCTATGTGGGCTTGATTAGAAGAATCTCTTACCTTGAGGTAAGCAACAGCTGCTATGGCCTCAGTAGATGCATCTAATGCCCCGTACACACGGTTGGACATTGATCGGACATTCCGACAACAAAATCCTAGGATTTTTTTCGACGGATGTTGGCTCAAACTTGTTTTGCGTACACACGGTCGCACAAAGTTGTCGGAATTTCCGATCGCCAACAACGCGGTGACGTAAACCACGTATGATGAGACTAGAAAAGGCCAGTTCAGAACCAAGTGCGGCACCCTTTGGGCTCCTTTTGCTAATGTCGTGTTAGTAAAAGTTTGGTGAGAGACATTTCGCGCTTTTTCAGACTCGTGGTTTTCAGATCATTTTCTGCTATTCTGTTTGTGCTTGTGGGTTTGTATCTGCTCTTCAGTGCGTGCAAGCAAGCTACGCGTGACTTGTCATTGTGTTCTTGTTCGTTCATTACTATTTTTCAGGTCGCTCTTCACAGGCCTTGCTGTTCTTCAGTGCCTTCTGTTACTTCGTTCTGAGCAGCCGACCGTTTTCTAGCCATGTTGCGTATACGTACTCCTCGTAGAGTTCGTGCTGTGCGGGGGCTTGGTGTTGGGGGCCTGACCTTGACACAAGTCCAGTCCATGAACAGGGTGGGGAGGAGTTCATGGACCAAGAATTGGTTGCTTCAGCGTGACCAGTTCTGTCATATGCCTTTGCTCCGTGGGAATAATCCTGATGATTTCAGGAACTTTCTCCGGATGACGGACCCCGTTTTTCACAGTTTGTTGGCTTTACTGACCCCCTATATCAGCAGGCAGGATACCTGCATGAGGCAAGCCATCACTCCGGAGCAGAGGCTGGTCGCCACCCTGCGGTACTTGGCGACGGGGAGAAGCCTGCAGAACTTGAATTTCTCGACAGGCATCTCCCCCCAGGCTCTGGGGATCATTATCCCAGAGACCTGTTCTGCCATCATACAGGTCCTGCAGAAAGAGTATATTAAGGTAAGATTTTTATCCTTTAATATCACATTTTATTGTATTTAATGTTTGCTAATGTATTGTATTTCTTTCCTCATTCCCTAATTACCATGATTGTAATATGCTGTGAATGTCCCCTTTGTCCTCATGCATGCTGGATTTTTATGTAATTATTTTTGTTGTCCTTCATACATATTTGCCTTCACTTACCTCCCCAGCATGCTCTCCTGCCCCTATATTCACCTCATGTAGTCACTTAACAATGTATTTTATCAGCTTCATAGTAGTGCTTTACCCCAAACACCCCTAAAATGTTTAGAAATGTGATTTGTTTTTTAAATTCAGGCAGAGTGCCAGAGGCTTTTTTTTTGGGTCCCAAAATCATTTGGAACCCTCCCTCCCCCCCAACTGCTAAGTCATCTGATACCAATCCTCTATCTGCTGACTTTGCCAATGGATGAATTCCCCAAAGCATGTAGTGCAAGGGCCTGCCTGTATACTTTCAAATGGTACTGTTTAAAGTTATTGTATACTATTATTATCTTGATAGGTAATAGCAGAATGTCCAAATGTGCTCAAATGTGTACAGTGTGTATTTATATCTTTGTATTATGACACTTCTTACCTGTCCAGTGGGCTGCCAATAGTGTAACTAAGGAGGGGCTGTTCAAAGTAATACCCATTATTTAGGCATTTATTTAGGCATTCATATCTCTATGAAGTGGAGAGGGTTACCTGTCCCAGAGTTCCCCCCCTATAATGTTAGAAATGGCCCAGGAGAGGGGGGGGGGATCTGATAGGTGTACCTTATACTTTTACATGTTTAAAACCAACAAGAAAGACACAGATCTTGAACTTACAAAGTTCACATTTGGTAGAACTTGAAGGCAATATCAGACATGAGTATTTACAAACTGAGTTTGATATTGCGTTCAGATGGGGTGAAGTCACCCCAGGAAAAGCCAAATTTTGAAGATGCACACAAATTTAAGAATGTCAACATGTGCTAGCTGCCATCATGGGGGATCAAGGGACGTGTTTTGGGGGTGCAACCCCTTCCTCACAGCTACTTTATTATTGAGGAAGGGGTTGCACCCCTAAAATGCATCCATTGATCTCCTGTGATGGCAGATAGCACATGTTGACACACTGTGTGCATCTTCAAAATTTGGCTTTTCTAATATTTTTTAAAAAAATTTCAAAAATTGTAGCACACCAAAAAACAAAGGGATTTGGAGGGCTTTTTAAACTCGCCCTAAAACATCAATGATGTTCTTATTTTTTTGAAGAACATCATTGATGTTTTTATTGATGTTTTCCAATGCAACATTACACCCCATGATCTCCCCAATCAGGATCTGGGCACTTTCAGAGGTGAAAGGATCAGGATCCACAACATCACGATCACCTGTTGTGGTGACAATTTCCACCACGTCTTGCTCCTCCTGCTCTTCTTGTCTTTGGGGGATTTCACCTTCTTCCAGAGGTGGGGGGTCTGTGGTCTCCTCAGATGAGGGGTGTCCTCCAAGTCTTTTATCCCCTATGTAAAAAAAAAAAAATAGGTCTACTTAGCACACAGATATTTAATGTCAGAACTATAAATATGAAACATTGTTTGGAAGTGGGGTACAATTGTCTATTTTGGCAGAGTTCCAAGATGTAGCATTTTTATTGTCCTTTGTCAAGCTTCAATACTTTACCTGTCTTGTACAAGCTTCACAGATGGAGACCCCCCTATAGTATACACTGGAGCACCAGTGTGGGCCCCCTAATAAAAAGGGTGTTGTTGTGTCCCACACTAGTGCTCCAGCGTCCAGATATGAAAACTGCTGCTGAGTGCCCTCTCCTTACACAGAATCTAGTTGGCATTTCATTCTAGTAACAAACACATCTACACCACCCAATTCTTTTCACACAAGTAGGCCCCAAAAAATGATGGCAATTGCATATGGCCAAACGAACTGTTTGATACGAACGAATAATGTGCCCATGAACATGAAAGTTGCCATTTTAAACTAGATAACAGTTATTAAGAAAAGCACATGGAGCAGCACGAACGTAAGAAACAGAAAGAATCGGAACACAGCACAACTACTTACTTTTTTGCAGCACTCTCCGGATATTTCTGTACTGCTCGTGTTCTCTTAATTTGAGGTCTGACCACCGCTTCCTGAGCTGATCTTTCTCTCGTCGTACCCCGAAATTCCGGTGCAGACTCTTGACTACTTTCGCCATTATCTTGGCCTTTCTGACTATGGGGTTGGGGTAAGGTCCATACTTCCCGTCATAGTCGGCCTTCTTCAGGATGTTGACCATCTCCAACATCTCCCCAAAGGACATATTTGATGCCTTATATCATCTCCTTCTGGATCGGGATGTTTCAGGCTCCGGGCTTTCCTCCTCCTCATTGGTGTAATTATCTGACACCTGCTCTGACTTCGCCATGTGCTCTTCCCCACTGCAACGAACGAGAAGGGGCAGGGAATAGACTAGAAGGAACGTCAGGGGCGGGCGGAGTTTCACACATGCGCAGAGTCTATAAAGCGTAACACGTGTGCGTAGTACGTACGATCTGTGAGCGGAGGAAGGAGTAACGGAGGCGCCGATCGTGCTTGCGAAGGTAAGATTTAACATTGGGCCTATACTGCTTCTAGATTGAGGCCTGTATTTGCACAAGTTTAGTAGACTTTAGGCTGACATTAGGGTTTGTCTTGTGTTGTGTCTTGCAGTGAAAATGGATATCTTTAGAGAGGATGAATTTATGGCCATATTCATTGATATGTACAGGTAGCTGCCCTGTCTATGGGAGATAAACCACCCACATTATAAGAGGAAGGCAGCGCTGGAAGGTTTGTTGGAATTTGTGAAGACGGTTATCCCCACAGCAGACTTCACTTATTTGAAGGTTCTAATTGGTGGCCTGAGGAGCACATATCTAAGGGAGCACAAGAAGGTCCAGCATTTCCAGAGATCCGGAGCAGCAGATGACATTTATGTCCCCAGGCTGTGGTACTATGACAGACTGCATTTTCTGTCAGGTCAGACTGAACCCAGGCCAGCACTCTCAAGTCTTTCTTCCACGCTTCCTTCCCCCCCAGCTGAGGCTTGTGACGCCCAACCTGGGCCCTCCAGGCAGCAACATGTGGAGGAGCCCAGATTGAGCCAGGTATAGCATTCTTCTAAATATTTCTGGTTGTCCAATCAATGATGTTAACTAGATGTTAGTTTGGAGTACTACTAATTTATGATTGTGATTGATGAAGCAAAATCTAAAACCATGTCCCTTTTTCATACACAGGGAAGTCTCAGCCAGGAGATGGCCGGGCCAAGCAGGCTGCCTGATATGCAGGTCCCTCCCCTACACCTTCAAAGACAAAGTGCCAGGAAGAGGAGTACCCTGGAGGAGGCTGCCATAGGCCTCTTTTGGAAGGCTACAGAGGCACTGAGAACCCCCCACACTGTGGAGGAGGACTTTGCTGGCATAACTGCCTGCAAAATGATGCAGATGGAGGAGGGCCAACGACTCTTGTGTGAGTTCCTAATTTTGGAAGCTTTCAATAAGGGGTTGAAGGGCAAAATAACATGTGCTACCCACATTTGTGACCTCACACATGGTCCTCCTCCTCCTCCTCCTCCTCCTCCTCCAGGTCCTACTCCTCTTCCTCCTACTCCTCCTCCTCCTCCTCCTCCAGGTCCTACTCCTCCTCCTACTCCTCAAGGTCCTAATCCTCCTCCTGGCACATCTCCCACACCAGAGCAACAGCGTGGAAGGAAGCGTCTAAGACCAGAGAGTGATGGCCCTGGGTTCAGTCTGGTCTGGCAAAAGATGCAGCCTCTTGTAGTAGCACAGCCTGGGGACACAAATGTCATCTGCTGCTTTCCGGATCTCTGGGACTTCTGGACCAGACTGCACTCCCTTAGATATGGACTCCTCAGGCCACCAATTTTGCTGGTAAATAATTGATGTGTGCCCTGGGGGTCCAAGGCTTCCCCAATTTCAACTGTTTCTCCAGCGTTGCCTCCCTCTTTGTTTGGTTGTGAGCCCTTAATAAAGGAATTTTTGTTTCAATTATACTCCCCTATGTGTGTTTTCCTTCAAAAAGGACAGTTTGTTTGTGAGGATTCAGGTACATTTCAAAAATACAATGTGAAATTAACAAGGGACACCAACACCAAACAATCTCCTTGAGATTAAATAATACAAGATAATAATGGTGTTGTGGTAACTTGACACACAAAACACACACAAAAATATTATGGAGTAAAACACAAAAAAAAACAATAAAAAAACAGCCTTGAAAAAAACATAAAATATTTAAAAACAATCCCAAAAAAATTTGGTCAGATGTGACAAATGTAAATATATTGAGGGAATCCCAATAAATAATAAAGAAATAAGTTTGTAAGAAGTCTGTGTGAATATGAGCAGCAAAACTACCTCATTCTTCTCACATTATAAAGAAGAAGAGAGTGCACTGCATTAAACTATTTTTGACATTGCAGCGTGACGAAAGTGCTGTATCCTTTCCGAACGCTAATTTTACCAGACCGAGCTGTTCCGTCTCGGAATTTCTTCTGAGCATGCGTGGCACTTTGTGCGTCGGAAATGGCCACACACGGTCGGAATTGACGCGATCGGATTATGTTGTCGGAAAATTTTATAGCCTGCTCTCAAACTTTGTGTGTCGGAAAATCCGATGGAAAATGTCCGATGGAGCCCACACACGGTCGGAATGTCCGACAACACGCTCCGATCGGACATTTTCCATCGGAAAATCTGACCGTGTGTACGGGGAATAAGAAGATGTGAAGCTCTTTCCTCTGACTTGTGGCAAGGGAGGCAGAAATATAGCAGCGTGGTATTTGCCGTCGGAATAAACTCAGAAGGTTTCTCCAACGGAACTCCGACGGACTTCCATTCAAGCGGTCTTGCCTACACATGGTCAAACCAAAGTCCAACCGTCCAGAATGAGGTGACGTACAGCAGATACGATGGGACTAGAAAAAGGAAGTGCAATAGCAAGCGCCACCCTTTGGGCTCCTTTTGCTAATCTCATGTTAATCTCGTGTTAGTAGGAGTTTTGTGAGAGACGATTCACGCTTTTCAGCTTTCGTGCTTTTCAGTCCGTTACTGCTCTTCAGTTTGTGCTTGTGGGTTTGCATCTGCTTTTCAGAGCGTGTAGACAGTTCATATCTGTTTTTTCAGTGTGTTCTTGTTTGCTCATTTCTGATTTTCAGCTCGCTCTTCACAGGCCTTGCTGTTCTTCATTGCGTTCTGTTAGTGCGTTCTGACCAGCCGACTGTTTTGAAGCCAGGTTGCATGTACGTACTAGTCGAGGAGTTTGTGCTGTGTGGAGACTTGGTGTTGGGGTGCATTCTTTGACCCAAGCCCAGTCCATGAACCGGGTGGGGAGGAGTTCATGGACCAAGAATTGGTTACTCCAGCATGACCAATTCTCTCATATGCCTTTGCTGTGGGAGATCCAGGAGAATAATCCTCATGATATCAGGAATTTTCTCCGGATGAAGGACCCTGTTTTTCACCGTCTGTTGGCTTTGCTGTCCCCTTATATTACAAAGCAGGACACCTGCATGCAGCAAGCCATCACTCCAGGGCAGAGGCTAGTCGCCACGTTGCGGTACTTGGCGACTGGGAGAAGCCTGCAGGACCTCAAGTTCTCAACAGGCATCTCCCCCCAGGCTCTGGGGATCATTATCAGAGAGACCTGTTCTGCTATTATTCAGGTCCTGCACAAGGACTATATTAAGGCAAGTTTTCTACTTTAACATTACATTCTGAAGCATGACCCTTTCTTTTCTTGAAGGCAACCTTCCTGCTGAGGGGTGTGACCGGATGTGGAAGTGAGAGGATGTGTGTGTGGCTCCCTCTCCCTCTGCTCTGAACAGCTGGGACGCTGATTGAGAGCATGCAGGCCGTCCGGCGATGGATGAGAGCAGCCGGGCTGAGCTGAATAGCTTTCATGTGAGACGTTTTTCTGGACAAACCTGGCGTTAGTGCATGCTTTGTGGATGGGTTTACAGTGGCAGTGTGAGAGGCCCTCCCTTGCTTTCCAACAGCTAATGAAGAAACCAGCTCCAGCAGTAGCAGTGGCGGTGTGTGTAAAGCTGTGAACCTTGACTCTGGGGATGAACGTGTGGACGCTGGATGCAGGTGAAAGCCCTTCCTTTTCTCTCTCTCCCTGCCATATCTGACTTTACCTTCAAACTGCTAGCCTGAACTGAGCTTACTAGGTAAACGTTGGCTACACTGAAATATTGATATACTAAAGGAGAAACTGCTAATATTAAGAATCCTGAGCTTAAAACACAAAGACAGCTCCCAAATCAGTGTGGGAGACTGAAAGGGAGCTGGTTTATGGGACAATCCTAATAGCAGTAGAATCAGCAGAATTGTGCCTTTGAAGATCACCTTATCTATATTAGATGCAATTTGAATTGTACTCTATACTTATATGCTGGCTGTGTGGAACTACTGGCATGCTGTGTGAGCTACATTTGCCATTTACCCTAAACAAAAAACAGTATTGAGGATGAACCTATGATGAACTTATGAATGCAGTATATAGGTGAAAGCAGTTCCCCTTCTCTTACTCTGTTTTTTTTTTTGGTTAACTCTTCAAATCGCTAGCGTGAGGCTACTATGAAAACGCTGGTTGTGTCGTAATTTTGATGCACTAAAGGAGATGCATTTATTTTTTTCATTTTCTAACCAAGCAATGAAACAGCCCTAAGAAGCAGGGTGAGAGGTTGGCAGGGAGCTGCCTGATGGGACAGTCTATTGCAATATAAACATTATAGAGAAACTGAGATTTGGAGGATTGACTTCTGCAAACTGGTTTTGCAGCATTGGACGACAGGTGAAAGATTTGCTCTCTCTTTGTACCCTGTCCCCCTTTTTGTACCAACAGACCAGGGAAAAAAAAAAAAAAGAGAAAAAGAGAATTTTTTTTTTTTTTTTGGTTGTGCGTTTTTTTTTTTATTATGCCCGGGAAGCGGGGAGCAGAGGAAAAAGCAAATCAGCACCAGCCACAACAAGAAGGAGCCCAGGTTACACGCTCAGTAAAGAGCCAGGCAAACCAAGCAAAGGCCGCAGCAGCAGCAGCGGCAGCAACAAAGCTTGAGCGATTTGCTCGAACCTCCCTTTCACCAGCAAAGTCACAACAACCAGGTCAAATAGGAACGTCGGTGGCCAGGAAAAGTCAAGGCAGTGGCCAGGTATTAGCATCGGCGAACCCGGCAGTAGCACTGAGTACAAAAAAGCAAGGGGCAGGAAAATCTAACATTATAATTGTTGAAAGTACGACAATAAATCCTCCCAACACAGCCGAGGCGAATATGGAGGGGGACCCTAAAAGAGGAGAGGGAGAGCCCACAATGAGGGACCTTTTAGATGCCATAAATGCATGTAAGGAATTGATTACTGGACTGGATACCCAGTTGAAAGGCATTAAAGAGGAATTAGCACTGGTGGGAGGCTGGTTAAAAGAGACAGTGGAAAGAACAACAGCCTTGGAGGAAAGATTAAGCACAGTTGAAGACGCACTATTCCCGCTTATACAAGACATAACTGGGATGAAGAAACAAATGGACAATCAGGCTGCCAAAATAGATGAACTAGAAAATAGGAATCGCAGATGTAATGTAAGAGTAATAGGCATGCCTGAAAAGAGCGAGGGAGCCGATCCTATAAAATTCCTGGAGGGGTGGTTTAAGGAGACATTTGGGGCTGCATCTTTTTCCCCTTTTTTTGGCATTGAGCGTGCCCATCGAGTCCCCTTTAAACCCCGGCAGGGAAGCGAGTATCCAAGACCCTTACTCATAAAAATGTTTAACTATAGAGAAAAAGTGACACTGCTCCGGAAGGCTAGAGAAAGGGGAGAAATACTCTATAGAGGGACAAAAATTTCATTTTATCAGGACTTTTCCGCAGATCTTCAAAAGCGGCGAGCGGTCTTTAAGCTGATTAAACGTATGCTACAGCAAAATAGGATGGAGTATGCATTGTTGTGCCCCGCCCGCATGAGGGTATCTACAACGAATGATATACATTTCTTTGATTCCCCATTGAGCATTGAAAGGTGGCTGGAGGACAATAGGAAAACACAATGGAATACTGCAGGACAAGAGACTAGAGACTAATTACATCTCCTTTTTGTTGTGTTTTTTTTTTTGGGTTTACTTTGCTCGTTTTGTCTGTTTCTCTGTTTCCCCATACAGAGCTTGCTGCTTGTTTTATATAAATTTAATTTCTAAAGCACTAGTGTAGAGGGGAGGGAGAGGAAGAGAGAGGGGAAAACAATAATTAAAACACTAATTGAAGCACTAAGGAGAGAAAGGGGGAAGAGAAATGAAGAAAGAAAAGCATACACTAATTAGATTAAAATGGGGCTGGTTTGATATATCTATTTAAAATAGTAGACACAAGGATTAATGCACAGGAATAGCACAAAAAGGTTTGTCGGAGAGGGGGGGGGGGTGGTTTAGAACCCCTGGAGTAAGGGGAGAAAGATATGTATGGGAAAGGGGAGAATATAGGGAATGAGTGTAGTGTGGAGATCAGAGATAAAGCCCCTTGGGTAGGCCCAGCTGGGCTAAGAGGGAGGGGAGGTAGGGGGGGGTGGGGGCTGGAGGGTGGGGGGTGGAGAGGGAGAGTGGGGGAGGGAGAAGGGGGAGGTTGGGAAAGGGAGGTACATCACAAACAAACAGTGGAAGACAAACTCAAGTGCTGGCAGATCTTTGGGGACAGGTGACACCCAGAAGGGCAAATGTGTCTTGACCTACTCTTTTTATTCTTATTTTTGGTTTTATTTAGCACAGTTCCTGGTTTGTTCCTCTCAATGGTTAATGTGAAGAGAAGGGGTATAGCATTAATGACATGGAACGTGAGGGGATTGGGGGATAAGGACAAAAGTAATGCAATGTTTAAATATTTTGATAAAATGAAACCCCAGATAATCTGCCTGCAAGAAACGCATATGTGCCCTGACTCTGTCCACCTTCTGTACTCACGGAAATATCCAATACAGTTTCATTCAATGCACACTTCAAATTCGAGGGGAGTTAGTGTAATGGTTTCCACTGACGTCTCCTTTGAGTGTATTCAACAGAGGGTGGACAAGGAGGGAAAATGTATTTTCCTGTTTTGCAAACTTAATGGACTAGTATGTATTATCGCCTCAATCTATATCCCCCCACTGTTTTCAATAACCCCACTTAGAAGTCTAGCGCAATTTATGGCCCTATATCTGGATGTTCTGGTATTAGCACTGGGAGATTATAATAATACCCTGGATAATTCCCAGGATAGAATGTCCTTGACACCCAGAGTAGTGAGACAGATAGCTGGTAAGACGGCTTTCGCCTCATTACTTTTGGAACTGGGACTTCATGATGTCTGGCGAGAGAGGCACGAAAAGGACAGATGTTATTCATGCTACTCTGCAACACATGACGGACTCTCCCGTATTGACTTAGGTTTAGCGAATGAGGCACTTATGCAGCGGGTGGTGTACTCGGCCTATGAGCCACGCCTATTATCCGATCACTCTCCATTTTGGGTACAGCTGGATGTTACTGTAACATCGAATTGCCCATTGTGGAAAGTGAACCCCTTTTGGTTAACCCTGCTACCGTCCATGGACAGAACGAGGGGGGCATTGCGGGAATTTTTGCATTTTAATAGGGGATCTGCCAGTGCAGCGGTAGTATGCGATACACTTAAGGCATTCTTAAGGGGATGCCTTATTAGAGAGATTGCAGGAATCAAAACTCGGTCCAGGGAATGGGAGAGTAGGGTACGGGATGAAGTGAAAGAAAGAGAACATCCCCTAATAGCTGATCCATCTCAATCTACCCATGACTCCTGGAGGGAGGCACAAGCAATGTATAATTCGGTTTTGCTGTCCGCAGCGGAGAAGAGGAGATATTTCAAGCAACAGAGCTATTTTGAGGAGGGGGAAAACACTGGCCGTCTTCTTGCTCTCATAGCTAGAGAGCAGAGGGAATCCACTAACATCTCAGCTGTGAGGGCAGAATCTGGGGAGAAGCAGACCATTAGTTCGGATATTTTAAATAACTTTCAGCGGTTCTATAAAGATTTATACTCCTCTAAAACTAGCTATACTCCATCTGATTTGGCACGGTTTTTACAAGCCTGCCCGTTTCCACGGTTATCTGAGGCGGACAGGGAAATGTTGAATTTCCCAATTACATTGGCAGAACTGACAGAGGCATTAGAGGGGGCACCACACCATAAATCTCCAGGCCCAGATGGGATACCGGTGGAGGTATATTCCCAATTAGGGATGAGCCGAACATCCCCCTGTTCGGTTCGCACCAGAACATGCGAACAGGAAAAAAATTTGTTCGAACACGCGAACACCGTTAAAGTCTATGGGACACGAACATGAATAATCAAAAGTGCTAATTTTAAAGGCTAATATGCAAGTTATTGTCAATAAAAGTGTTTGGGGACCTGGGTCCTGCCCCAGGAGACATGAATCAATGCAAAAAAAAGTTTTAAAAACGGCCGTTTTTTCAGGAGCAGTGATTTTAATAATGCTTAAAGTCAAACAATAAAAGTGTAATATCCCTTTAAATTTCATACCTGGGGGGTGTCTATAGTATGCCTGTAAAGGGGCACATGTTTCCCGTGTTTAGAACAGTCTGACAGCAAAATGACATTTTGAAGGAAAAAACACATTTAAAACTACCCGCGGCTATTGCATTGCCGACAATACACATAGAAGTTCATTGATAAAAACGGCATGGGAATTCCCCACAGGGCAACCCCGAACCAAAATTAAAAAAAAAAAATGATGTGGGAGTCCCCCTAAATTCCATACAAGGCCCTTCAGGTCTGGTATGGATATTAAGGGGAACCCCAGCCAAAATTTAAAAAAAAAATTGACGTGGGGTTCCCCCTAAATTCCATACCAGACCCTTCAGGTCTGGTATGGATTTTAAGGGGAACCCCGCGCCAAAAAAAAAAAAAAAAAACGGCGTGGGGTCCCCCTAAAAATCCATACCAG
This sequence comes from Lithobates septentrionalis, assembly GCA_037952835.1. NCBI lineage: Eukaryota > Metazoa > Chordata > Amphibia > Anura > Ranidae > Lithobates > Lithobates septentrionalis. Next base: position 2,213,266 of record JBBDGP010000526.1, on the reverse strand, counting down.
ACCCTTATCCGAGCACGCAACCTGGCAGGCCGCAGGAAAAGAGGGGGGGACGAGAGTGCGGCCCCCCCCCTCCTGAACCGTACCAGGCCACATGCCATCAACATTGGGAGGGTGCTTTGGGGTAGCCCCCCAAAACACCTTGTCCCCATGTTGATGAGGACAAGGGCCTCATCCTCACAACCGTGGCCGGTGGTTGTGGGGGTCTGCGGGCGGGGGGCTTATCGGAATCTGGAAGCCCCCTTTAACAAGGGGACCCCCAGATCCCGACCCCCCCCCTGTGTGAAATGGTAAGGGGGTACTTACCCCTACCATTTCACTAAAAAACTGTCAAAAATGTTAAAAATGACAAGAGACAGTTTTTGACAATTCCTTTATTTAAATGCTTCTTCTTTCTTCCTTCATCTTCTTCTTCTTTTGGTTCTTCTGGCTCTTCTGGTTCTTCCTCCGGCGTTCTCGTCCAGCATCTTCTCCGCGGCGTCTTCTATCTTCTTCTCCTCGGGCCGCTCCGCACCCATGGCATGAGGGGAGGCTCCCGCTCTTCTCTTCATCTTCTTCTCTTCTTCATCTTCTTCTTCATCTTCTTCTTCCTTCTTCTCTTCTTCATGTCTTCTCCGGGCCGCTCCGCAGCCATGCTGTGGCATGGAGGGAGGCTCCCGCTGTGTGACAGCGTCTCTTCGTCTGACGGTTCTTAAATAACGGGGGGCGGGGCCACCCGGTGACCCCGCCCCCCTCTGACGCACGGTGACTTGACGGGACTTCCCTGTGACGTCACGGGGAATGCCACAGGGAAGTCCCGTCATGTCACCGTGCGTCAGAGGGGGGCGGGGTCACCGGGTGGCCCCACCCCCCATTATTTAAGAACCGTCAGACGAAGAGACGCCGTCACACAGCCTGAGCCTCCCACCATGCATGGCTGCGGAGCGGCCCGGAGAAGACATGAAGAAGAGAAGAAGGAAGAAGAAGATGAAGAAGAAGATGAAGAAGAAGATGAAGAAGAGAAGAAGATGAAGAGAAGAGCGGGAGCCTCCCCCCTCATGCCATGGGTGCGGAGCGGCCCGAGGAGAAGAAGATAGAAGACGCCGCGGAGAAGATGCTGGACGAGAACGCCGGAGGAAGAACCAGAAGAGCCAGAAGAACCAGAAGAAGAAGAAGATGAAGGAAGAAAGAAGAAGCATTTAAATAAAGGAATTGTCAAAAACTGTCTCTTGTCATTTTTAGGGTTTTGCCGCGAACACCCCAAATTGTTCGCTGTTCGGCGAACTTGCGAACAGCCAATGTTCGAGTAGAACATGAGTTCGACTCGAACTCGAAGCTCATCCCTATTCCCAATATAGAGAGGACCTTTTATCTCCACTGTTGCAGGCTATAACGGAGGCAGAGGAAGTGGGCAGCTTACCAGATAGCATGCAAGAGGCAATAATAACAGTACTCCCAAAACCAGGAAAAGATAAGCTCCTATTGGACTCCTATCACCCAATATCTTTACTAAACGCGGACGTCAAGCTTTTTGCTAGAGTCCTGGCTAAAAGGCTATCCCAAGTAATCGGTAAACTGGTTCATTGTGATCAGTCTGGCTTTATACCCACCCGTTCCACGGCCGATAAGATAAGGAGATTATATATGAATCTACAGGTGCCGGTGGATAATCCGGGGGGTAGGGCCATTCTGTCACTGGATGCTGCAAAGGCGTTTGACAGTATGGAGTGGTCCTATCCTCTTGGAAATACTGGAGAGATGTGGAGTGGGGAATAGATTTATAGCGTGGGTAAAGGTGCTTTATTCTAAGCCTAGAGCCAGACTGCGTATTAACAATAACCTCTCCTCTCCATTTGAGTTATATACAGGCACCCGACAGGGATGCCCATTGTCACCATTACTGTTCGCCCTGGCGGTAGAGCCTCTGGCCATATTAATCTGCAATTCACCAGAGGTGGTAGGGTTCCGCAGGGGCCAGAGGGAAGAAAAGATATCTTTATATGCAGATGATGCGCTTATATATTTAGGCGATACAGCTGCCTCATTGCGAACAGTGATGGAGATAATAGGGGATTTTGGAAGCTTTTCAGGCTTTACCATCAACTGGTCAAAATCAACTTTAATGCCCATAGATCAGCTAAAGGAACAGCTACCAGAGGGGGCGGAATAAATAGTTATAGTCAACAGCTTTAAATATTTGGGAGTGATGGTATCCCCAGATCCGCCTGAGTATCTTCAGCTAAATCTGGGTCCACTGTTGGTTAGACAGAAAGTGAAATGTAACAGCTGGTGTAAGCTTCCACTATCAGTAATAGGACGGGCAAATTTAATAAAAATGGTATGGGCTCCGCAGCAACTCTATATCTTCCATAACTCACCAATGTGGATTTCAAACAAATGGTTCAAGCAAATCGACACATTGATGAGGGAACTATTATGGAAAAAAAAGGTAGCTAGGATCAGTTTAGCCACATTGCAATATGGAAAGGATAGAGGAGGACTGGCAGTACCCCATTCCAAAATGTATTTTTTGGCCTCACAGCTACAGTAGATGGCAGGGTGGGGGCGGGAAGGAAATGAGGACCCTATATGTAAATTGGTTACCATATCAGACCCCGCATTAAAGGCGGCCTCCCATATGGAGATGGATTTGCCAAGCATGAATGGTTCAGAACCTACAAGCCTCCTTCTCAAAAGGGTATGGGGGGAAATCCGGAAAGTGCTGAAAATAACGGGTGTACTCCCATTTACTCCGATATGGCACAATAAAAGATACCCAGAGGTACAAGAATTGCAAGGTTTTACCTCCTGGAAAGAAAGGGGAATCTGGTTCTTTGCACAACTTTATGAAGGGGAGGTGCTAAAGACATATGAACAACTATGTAGAGAATTTCAGTTAAACCCCAGGAGCTTCTATCAATATCTCCAACTCCGTCATGCGTTGCAGGCACAACAAACAATGCACCCTCTGACAGTATCAAGATCATCTTTGTTGAGAGAAGTTCTTGTAGCAGACACCAGGAAAGGATTAACATCAAAAATTTATAGGGAATAGCTGTCCTCAGTTCAGGACTATGCCTCGTTAAAGTGTCGAAACAAATAGGTGGAAGCTATAGGGGAGATAGATGAAAACCAGTGGGAAATGGCACTTAAATCTATTCCAGCGGTATCGGTATCCGCATCCCATAGATTGTTACAATTATTTATTTTGCATAGGGCTTATAGAACACCAGAGCAGCTATATACCATATATACTTGAGTATAAGTCGTTCCAAGTATAAGTCGAGGCCCTAATTTACCACAAAAAATGGGAAAAACGTATTGACCCGAGTATAAGACGAGGGTGAGAAATGCACAGCTACTGTAAGTGGAAAAGAGGGTCAACAATGCCCATTTGCAGCATCACTGTGTCCATTTGCATGCCTCACTGTGTCCATTTGCAGCCATAGGTCCCCTGAACTTCAAACTCGGTAGTTAAGGGTTCCTCGATGCCCCCTAGCTGCAGCCAAAATTTGGGGTCTCTGAACCCAAAGGGTCTCGAAATGACATTGCTGCAGATGGACACAGTTGACCGAATTTGGGGCCCCGTATCTTGGGGTCACTTAGTGCTAAGAACCCCAAATTTGGTGTGCAAACCCAGTGGAACTAGCACCATAAAATTTCCAAAGCTGGGGTTTCTAGCACCAAGTGGCCCCGAGATACAGGGCCCCAAAAATCAGTTCAGAAAATGTCAAGCACTTTTCTGCAGCAGAGAATGACATTTTCCAAACCGGATTTGGGAACCCGTATCTCAGGGCCACTTAGTGCTAAGAACCCCAACTTTGGATATGTTATGGTACCAGTTCCACTGGGTTTGCACACCAAATTTAGATTTCCTAGCACCAAGTTCCCCTGAGATATGGGGCCCCAAATTCGGTTCAGAAAATGTCAAGCACTTTTCTGCAGCAGAGAATTACATTTTCTGAACCGATTTTGGAACCCGTATCTCAGGGCCACTTAGTGCTAAGAACCCCAACTTTGGATATGTTATGGTACCAGTTCCACTGGGTTTGCACATCAAATTTGGGGTTTTTAGCACCAAGTGACCCTGAGATACGGGGCCCCAAAGTCGGTTCGGAAAATGAAATTTTTTGCTGCAGAAAAGTGTTTGACTCGAGTATAAGTCGAGGGGGGCACTTTCAGCACAAAAAATGTGCTGAAAAACTCGACTTATACTCGAGTATATATGGTAAATGGGGAGGAAGAGACTCCCCTCTGTTCCCCTAAATGTAAAATATATAAGGGGGACTTTATACACCTAATTTGGAGTTGTCCTAAACTACATATCCCTATCCCCCTAAACCCGGTAGTGTACCTGCTTGGAGCCATAAATGCAGAAATGTTCCCAAAAGGAATGTACTACATGTTAACTAGATTGATGTACCTAGCCAGAAAACTTATTGCAAAATACTGGATTGCACCAGCGGTACCCACGGGGAAGCAGTGGATCTCTTATGTAAATTCTCTGCTTCCTAGAGAGCGATTGACGTATAGTTGTAGGAGAGAAAAGGGTAAATTTGACTCTATATGGCAATCATGGTTGGGGGATGCGGATTTAGCACCACATCAACTGGTAGTGGAAAGACTTCAGATGTAGAGCCATGGGGGAGGTATAGGAGAGGGAAGGGCAGAGAGGAGAGGAAAAGAAAGGCCTGAAGGAGTAAAGGTGGAATATTTAGATAGGAATATTATTAGATAGGAATATATATTTTAGATAGGAAAAAGCATTGGTGGGGGGAAGAAAGGGAAAAACGAATGCGGTGAATAAATATTAGGAGACACAGGTGATGGATGTAGCCATGAGATTAGAGGGAGGGAGAAAAGGGAGGGAAAAGGGAAAAGAAGATAGAGTGATATGATATAGAAGTAAATACACAAGAACGACATAGAATAGTGCATGAGTGCAGGAATATGGGCCCATATACACCTAGCCTAGTCACTTAACAATGTATTTTGTCAGCTTTATTGTAGTGCTTTACCCCAAACACCCCCTAAAATGTTTACAAATGTTATTGTTGTCCTTAATATCAGGCAGAGTGCCAGAGGCTTTTTTTGGGAGGGCCCAAACTCATCTCAAACCCTACTCCCCCCTAAAATTTTTACAATGGGCCACCAGAGGGGGGGATTAATCTGATAAGTGGGCCTTATATTTTTGTCTTTAAATACTCCTTAAAATTAAATTTATACTGATGTTGGCAAGAATGTTTGTGTCTAATCTGCTTGCAATGTTATGTGCAAAAGTACTAATATTATTTTTTCTGTTTTGACTCCACAGTTTCCTTCAACGCCACAGGAATGGCAGACTGTGGCCTCATATTTTGCCGACCATTGGGACTTTCCCAACTGTGAAGGGGCTATAGATGGGAAGCACATCCACATCGTGCCACCACCCCATTCGAGGTCATACTATTTTAACTATAAGGAGTTTCATAGTATCATGTTAATGGCGGTGGTGTCGGCACAATGTGAGTTCCTCTTTGTGGACGTGAGGAAGAATGGCCGGATGTCGGATGGAGGAGTCTTCGCCCAGACGGAGTTGCCTGGACTCCAGAGTGGTGGCCTGGGATTGCCACCTGATGCGGACAACGTTGATGGACTCCCGTTTGTCTTCCTTGCTGATGAAGTGTTCGGTCTGGGAGAGCACCTGATGAGGCCATTCCCCCAGAGGACCCCCACCCCGGAGAGGAGGGTTTTTAAGTACCGGCTGGCCAGAGCCAAGAGAGTCGTGGAGAATGACTTCGGGATAATGGCCAGCTGGTTTCGTCTGTTTCTGACAGCCATACACATGGCGGAGTATAAACTCAACCACATAATCTTATGCTGCTGCATTTTGCACAACTTTTTAAGGAAAACTTCAACAAATTATATAGTCTCAATTGGGCCTGAGGCGGGACTTATTACTTCCAATCCTCTGACGGGCCTGGATACTGGCCGTCCTGGCTTGGCACCCCAAAGCGCCCGTGAAGTTTGGGAGAAATATGTTAATTATTGTACGGGTAGGGGGGCCATTGCAATGCCAGACAATGTCTAAATATTTTTTAACAAATAAAAAAAATAGATCTGATAAAATCTTGCATTTTCTTTATTGCTTGTGTTTCTTCTTTGTCTGTCTCCTAGGTTCTCCTAGTGCACTTGTAGTGCCAAGTGGATTTTCCTTTATAGTAAATAAGCCCCATTGTCACTGTAAACACAAAATTACTTACAAAACTGGTATTGAGCATTGAAAGAAGAAACCATACATTGTTGATTACCAAAAAAACTCTGTGCACATTCACATGTGTGTTCCAAATTTTAGTGTAAAATGTTGTTGTTTTTTTTGCAATTTTTTTTTTTTTTTAGGAACAGGCATGTTTTAAAACATAACATACACAACTCTCGAACTTACAAAGTTCAACGTATAAAAACTGAAGGCAATATCAGACATTATAGTGTCAAAAATGTCATGATATTACCTTCATCAGATGAGGGGATGTGACCCCTGTAAAAGCCAAATTTTGAAGATGCACACAAAATGTGAGTACAAATGGGTATTTCCCTCCTGATTCCATGCCTAATGTCAACATGTGCTATCTCACATAATGGGGGATCAATGGACGTGTTTTGGGGGTGCAACCCCTTCCTCTCACCTACTAGAGTCATGAGGAAGGGGTTGCACCCACAAAATGCGTACATTGAGATGGCAGATAGCGCATGTTGACATTAGGCATGGAATCAGGAGGGAAATACCCATTTGTACTCACATAGAGCGTACACACGATCGGAATATACGATGAAAAGCTCCCATCAGACTTTTTCTGACGGACATTCCGCTCGTGTGTACGTGGCATAGGCAGGGCCGTCTTTAATATTGATTGGACCCTGGGCAAAACTTTTCTTGGGGCCCCCATGCTGTTTCGCTCTCCACCTGCTCTGAGACATACAATAAATAGCAGCTAAACTCAAAATCAGTTTACTGAATCAGATCAGGCATCTATTGCGATTGGTTGCCAGAGGTTACAGTGTATCATTACCACTCACTGACTGGTTGCTAGAGGTTACGGCTCACTGATTAGTTGCTAGAGGTTACAGCACATGATTTCTGCTTGTTAATTGGTTGCTAGAGATTACTGTGGATATCTGTGGAACTCAGGGCGGCATAATATACATATCAATGCCGTTGGCCGCCGCTATTTACATTAGAATGCCACCACTATTTACATATGATTCATCAGAGTCATCTGTACACAATAGGGCAGAGCTGGGCAGCATTAGTAGCAGCACTTCACACTGAGATATTGGGACACAGCACAGGACTAAAACCTCAAGGAACAAGGGAATGTAAACCAGGATAGTTGGCAAGTATGAGGCAGCTGCTTTGGGCCCCACAACAATGACAGGGCCCAGGGCAGCTGCCCCTTTTGCCCTGCCTTAAAAACGGCCCTGGGCATAGGGCATGTAGAGATTGTTTCCAGGACTCCCACTTTGAAAGCTGGTCTATCGGTAGTGGAGCATCCCAATCTTTAATAGTCTCTGAGAACTGTCTAAGTAAGGATTTACCTTGTATGGTGATGGGAGCCACGAATCCCATTGGATCGTATAGGCTGTTCACTACTCACAGAACACCACATTTGGTAAATGGCTTGTCTGCAGAGCTTACTTGAAAACCGAAGGTATATTTTAATAAGTTCCACCGTAGGCCCAGACTTCTCTGTACAGGTGGTATGTCCATTATTTTGATGAACTCTCTGTCTTCGACTGACAAGGCTATTTTGTTGTCATCCTTTATAGTACAAAACACTATGGTACCTAGGTTGTCATTGCAAAGGTTAGGAGTGACATCAGGTACTTGGATAATGTCAAGAGGCTTCTCTTTTACTTCATAATGGCAAGGGCACTGTTTGAAGATGGATGCACATCCGTTTCCTAACATGTAAGTTTTGAAGGAGTGGATCTCGGATGACGTACGCATTCTATACAAGCATACTTCGCCCACGATTACCCCGCCTAGATCAAGTTTTTGTGCGTAAGGGGCATCATCAAGTCCATTGCACTGCTTGCGTACTTTGTGTACTCTGAGAATGTCTCTCTCTAGCAAGATCAAGATTTCAGCATTCATGTCAATTGCAGGAATTTCATTAACAAGGTGCCTCAAGTGAGGATGGTGATATGCAGCCTCTGGAGTAGGAATTTCTTCCCTCTCGTCTGGTATCTGGTCACACTCGACTAATGTTGGTAGGGGTATGCCCTCTCCCTTATTGATATGAGACCATGAACCCATCGGCCCTTCTACCGAAGGTCTCTTCAGGACCAGAACAGGTTCTGAGCGTATACGGTGATGCGTGTTCCTCTATCCCAAAGATCTCAAAGAATTTAGGCTTAACCAGGGATCTGTTGCTTTGTTCATCTATTATGGCATACATCCTAGTAGCTTCCTCAGGTTTACCCTTTGGGTATATCTTAGTGCAGCATTTGTGATCTAAGCCTTCTCCACAGACTTCTGTGCATGAAGGAGAAACGTTAGTTTTGGCTGGAGCATGACCTTGTTGCTCCCCACCATGACTTGAGACAGGGCTGGAGGTGGGAGGCTGCTGTGAATTGTCTGAGGGTGGGCCCGGATGCATAGCTGTAACATGTCTGTCGCTACTGCATTCTGTGCACTTAATGACAACTTTACAGTCTTTAGCAAAATGTCCATAACAAGCACAGCACCTGTAGCATATTCCAAGTTTCTGAAGAATCTCCCTGCGCTCTTGTAACACCTTTGCCCTAAGCCCACAACATTTCTTTAGGGGGTGAGGCTTCTTGTGAATAGGGCACTGATGATTAGGGTCTTTATCTCTGTCACCCGAATCGCTCTGGCGAGCAGGAGAGGATACTGGTGGTAGGTCGTCTGTCCTTTTAACAGATATTGCTCTAATAAAGACTCTACATTTAGATGCTATGTTATCATACCTTGATGAAGAGGATGATGATGAAGCAGGCAAGTGGGGTTTAATGAAGCTGAAGCTGGGATCGTTTCTCATCCAGGCTTGATCACTGATGAACCTGCAAAAACATGCGAATGGAGGAAAATATACGTTATAGTCTCTTTTGTACCTTGAGCCCTGTTGTGCCCATTTCTCTGGCAAGCGGTATGGCAGTTTAGACACCACTGGATTGACACCATGAGCAGTGTCCAGGAATCTTAGTCCAGGTGGTCGTGGGTCTGTCTTTGCCAACTCCAGCTCCATGAGAAGATCACTCAGATCTTGGAGCTTGCGATAGTCTTTGTTCCCTATTTTCAGGAAGTTTTGCAGTCTCTTGAATAGTGCGCTTTATATGGCTTCAGAGCTACCATAGGCTTGCTCAAGTCTTGCCCATGCAGCAACAAGACCTGCATCTGGGTGCTCAACATGCACTGTTCTCAGTCTTTTAACACGATCTGCAGATTCTGGCCCCAGCCACTTTAATAGCAAATCAAGTTCCTCCTTGGTAGTAAGGTTGAGATCAGCAATGGCAGCTTTGAAGGTTGATCTCCAGGCCCTGTAGCTCTCCAGACAATCGTCAAACCTTGAGAGGATAGTGTTAATGAACTCACGGCGTACCATATTTCTGGCGAAGTCATTCAAGTCTGATCTCTCACTCTTCGGTGCCAAAGTAACTTATGGAACCCCTCGGGTGTGAAAGTTCTCTGGTGAAGTAGGGTGAGGTTTACCAGGATGAAATGATGTTGCAGGAGCATTTAACTGTGGTGTAGTCCCTAAGGCTTGTGCTGGCTGTGGCTAGAGCTGCGGCTTGTCACTGGAAGTCACCTTGTTGTCAGCAAGAGGTGATGCAGTTTTCTGCATAGATGCACTTGTGTTGTAGACTTGAAGAGGCTCAGGCATTTGGAGCTGAGAGGTCTCTGTGTTGAAAGTCAAAACAGTGTTGTTAGTAAGACGTACAGGAGATAACTCTGTATCATTGCAAACATTATGCTTTAGTACATATTCACTGGAGCGTTCGACTGGGTCTTGCAGTTCCGCTGGGATGGACCAGTCTGAGATAGCACTTCCTCCCATCACTTGTTCAAGGACTCTCAGCCTTGCTAAGGCAGCTGCTTCCTCCTCCCCTTTCCATTTGCAGAATCTTTAATTGGGAATCTGCCTCTGCTTGTTGAGCTTTCATCTTTGCCTCTGCTTCTGCTTGTTGAGGTTTCATCTTTGCCTCTACTTCTGCTTGTTGAGCTTTCATCTTTGCCTCTACTTCTGCTTATTGAGCTTTCGTCTTTATTTCTATTTCTGCTTCCTTTCTGGTAAAGGAGCTTTGCACTTTTTTTTATTCTGCATCAGTGCAGGCCTCTATCATCTTATCGCTTAATGTTGAACTTCTGGAGCGAGAGGATTTAGAATAACGTGTAGTGTGCTTGGTTGATGTGGATCTGTGAGATCCGGTCTCCTGCAGTTGAGCAATGCAGAGTTCTGCCTTACACTAGGCTTTTTGCACTAAGAGATCCTTTTGTTGGTTTAGTGCATCAGCCCTGGTCAGATCTGCTGAGGAGTCCCCCATATTACAGTCCTGCAAGAAAGCTGTGTATTTTGCAAATAGCCACTGGTAGCGTTCGTACGTGGCAGATAAGTGATCTATAGAGTCTCTTAGTTCAGCTGGACTATCATTAAAGTGTGACAAAACTGACATGCAGTGTGAAGTTCTGTCCCATGAGTCTGACAGATTGCTGGAGAACTCATCTCTAGTGGCTTCATAGTTTTCTCTGAGTCTCTGTGTAGGTTTTATTGTACATTTGGGTCTTACACTCTGTTCGGCAATATCTGCAGAATCTGCTCCCTGTACATCTGCAGGTTCAGAGGCATGATGAATCTGCGTTGGTTCAGCTACAAAAGGGTGCTCAGAGTCTTGTATAGACATTGCTCACGTTTTTGCAAGAAATGGTACTGTCTCTTTAAGAAGATGAACAGCAGCTTAGACAGGTGGGGTAACACAGTTCAATGTAGAGAAACAGTTTTTAACATTCACATGAGGTGCAGTAAACTCGTGCGACCATGTGCTTTACAAGATGGAAGATGGCACTGAGCTTGATTGCAGATCAGGCGCACACATATACACAGAAGGCTGTGGGAATTCTATACATCTTTTGACTATTCTAAATCCGTTTGTTGTGAAGTAACTATCCCTTGTGAGACCTCTATGCCTGGCCTGTATAAGATATAATCACTGAGGACAATCCTCATCAGATAGTTTGAACTTACCATCCACAAGATGCTTTTATTCTGAACATCAGGTTACAGCAGATGACCGGATACAAACAGATGAATAGGTTGTAGTATTTATGCGGTCAAAAGATGATATTGTCTGTAGCTTACAATGCAGAATACATGTGCCCTGCTACATGTGGCTTGTAGCTGCATCCATGACACAGAAAGTACAATAAGAGGAAGAAGGGTGGAGCATTACATATAAAGGAAGTGTGATATAACATAAGGGAAAATGAACATGTGAAAACAAGTGCATTACCACAAAAGGTCACTAGATAGCAGCATGTGAATTAACCACTTGCTTACTGGGCACTTAAACCCCCCTCCTGCCCAGACCAATTTTGAGCTTTCAGCGCTGTCGCACTTTGAATGACAATTGCGCGGTCAGACAACACTGTACCCAAATTAAATTTTTATCATTTTTTCCCCACAAATAGAGCTTTCTTTTGGTGGTATTTAATCACAGCTGGGATTTTTATTTTTTGCTAAACAAACAAAAAAAGATGGAAATTTTTGAAAAAAAAAAAATCATGTTTAATAGTTTGTTATAAAATTTTGCAAACAGGTACTTTTTCTCCTTCATTGATATGCGCTGATGAGGCGGCACTGGTGGGCACTGATAGGCTGCACTGATGGGCACGGATAGGCACAGTTAAGGCGGCACAGATGGGCACAGTTTAGGCGGCACTGATAGGCACAGTTAAGGCGGCACTGATGGGGACAGATAAGGCGGCACTGATGGGGACAGATAAGGCGGCACTGATGGCCACGGATGGGTGGCACGGATGGGTGGCACAGATGGGTGGCAGAGATGGGTGGCACGGATGGGTGGCACGGATGGGTGGCACGGATGGGCACTGATAGGTACCACTGATGGGCGGCAGTGATGGGGGGCACTGATGGGGGGCACTGATGGGCGGCACTGATGGGCACTTATGGGCACTGGTAGGTGACACTGATGGGCACTGATAGGTTGCACTGATGTGGGTGCTGATGGGTGGCACTGATGTGGGTACTGATGGGTGGCACTGATGGGTGGTACTGATGAGTGGCACTGTGGGCACTGATGGGTAGCACTGTGGGCACTGATGGGTGGCGCTGATTGATGACACTGTGGGCACTGATGGGTGACGCTGGTGGGCACTGGTAGGCAGCACTGCTGCCTATTGCCTTGTGTTAGAAGATTGCCGTGATCGGGACTGATGTCCCGATCACGGCCGCCGGTGATCGGGCTTTTTTTTTTCCTCCTCGCGCCGTCTGCGCGAGGAGGAAAAATAGCCGATTACCGGCTCTGTTTACATCACATGATCAGCTGTCATTGGCTGACAGCTGATCATGTGGTAAGGGGTCGGGACCAACCCCTTACTCTGATCTGTGATCAGGCGAGTCTCATAGACTCGCTGATCACCGAGCACACCGCGCGCGCCCTGAAGGGGGCGCGCAGGCCGCTCGGCACGGGACGACGTCAGTAGACGTAGTCCCGGCAATTTAGATCCGCGCTGTTGCCGTCATTTGGCAATGGCCCGGATCTGAAGCGGTTAAATATAAAACGTCCATAGAAATGGTTAAGAAAACAATCTATATAAAGTCTATGCCCCGTTGGGGCAGCACAAGCAACGTGTTGCCAATATCCCCTTATATTACTACAATACCACATTAGGTGGAGGAAATCTGCTCCCTCTTGCCCGCATGTTGCAAAATTTGGTGCCAATATTCTCCCCATTTTATACAACCTGTTTGGACTAAGATAAGTCTGGTGTATTATATTTAACTGTATTATCTTATTATTCATTGCTGGAGATGCTTTCAAGTGTGAGGAGCAGATCACTCCTGATCTGTCATATCCAGAATAGCTACTTGCCATTTATCCCTTGCCTTCACAGGCTCACAGCATATTTTAATAAATGCAGGTACAGTTTGCATTTATTAACCCCTTTGGTCCCTGTGATTTCAATATCCCAATAAGGGGATATTTGAGATTTAGATACTACTGTGCCTGTAGTACATGTCAAAGCTGCAAATACTTTAGAACTGTCTGCTCGAGAGGTTATATTGTTTACTTAAATTCTCATATAATAGTATTATATTATTGTTATAATCTGGCCTTTTTGTAGTTACCTTTTTATGATTCCAAAATTTACTATCCCCAAATGTTTCTAAATGTTCAAATGATGGATTGTTCCATAAAGCAGTTTCTGGGGGCATATCAGTAAATCCTGTAAACTTTTTTGCTTCTTTCCATACTGACCTTGCCAGCACCAAAAGAGGAATTTTTATTCCAACCCTCCTCAAGTCAGATGTTTCCAATCCCACCAGAAGATCATCTACTTGCATATTACTTAATAGATACTGGAAATGGAGCGAATACAAAGAAGGGCAACAAAGCTAATAAAGGGTCTGAAGGACATTAGTTATGAAATAAGGTTGTGAGCACTGCACTTATTCTCTCTGGAGAGGAGACGCTTGAGAGGGGATATCATTTAAATTTACAAATACCATACTGGTGGTGATGGTGACCCCCACAATAGGGATAAAACTTTTTTGTGGAAGGGAGTTTAACAAGACACATGGTCACTCATTAAAATTAGAAGAAAAGACGTTTAACCTTAAACTACGTAGATGGTTCTTTACTGTACTTTACTTTACTGTAAGAGCGGCAAGGATGTGGAATTCCCTTCCACAGGCAGTGGTCTCGGCGGGGGCATCAATAGTTTCAAAAATTAGATAAGCACCTGAATCACCGCAACATACAGGGATATACAATGTAATACTGACATATAATCACTCACATAGTTTGGACTTGATGGTATTGTGTCTTTTCTCAACCTCACCTACTATGTAACTATGTAGATACTGTTCCACCCCAATTTCTGGGTTCCTGCATTACCCATGTTCTTAAGTGCTTCAATTGGCCTGCCAGGTAGTATAAATATAAATCTGGTAGTGCCATTCCTGCTGCTGTTTTGGGTCGTTGTAACGTTGCATGTTTTAATTTAAACCTACCATTTGCTCATATGAATTTAGTAATCTGAGAATTTAATTTTTTAAATATCTGTTTGGGTATTCTTACTGGGGAATGCGAAAACACATATAGATACTTGGGTAATACAATTGATTCAATTACTTTTATTCTTCCTGACATCGACAAGGGTAATTTAATCCATATCCTCAATTTACTCTTAACATAATCCAGCAAGGGATATACACTAGCTTCCATGGCTTCAGCTGGTATCAAGGTAATATTTATTCCAAGATATTTAAATGATTCTACTATTTTTAATGGAGTCCGGGGCCAATCCCCCGTTCTTTGACCAAGCGACATCAGCGTAGATTTATGCCAGTTAATATTAAGCCCTGAGAATGTTCCGAATATATCTATTATATTCATTGCCTCCACTGAACATGTCTGCACGTCTCCCATATATAGTATGATATCGTCAGCATATAAACCTATATGCTCATTCTTTTCACCCAACTTAATCTCTTTATAATTTTTGGATTGTCTAAACCTATTTGCCAATGCTTCAATTGCTATGGCAAATAATTAGGGAGAGATAGTAGACATCCTTGTCTTGTTCCCCTATATAATCTTACCGTGGGGGATAGTAACCCCTTTACCAATAAATTTGAGCATGGTTGTATATATAGTATTTTTACCCATTTTCTAAATCTCTCCCCAAATCCACTTCTTTTCAGTGATACCTGCATAAACTCTCACTCTATGGAGTCGAATGCCTTGGCAGTATCTAAGGATGCTAAGGCACTCATCTCTGGGATAAGATCTTTCAGTTGTGCTATTAATTGCATTCTTCTTATATTATTTGATGTAGATTTCCCTGGAATAAATCCTGTTTGATCGTTACTTATAATAGATAAAATTACAGCGTTTAACCTCCTAGCCAGTACTTTTGCCAACACCTTATAGTCTAGATTTAAAAGTAAGTTTGGTCTATATGATGCACAGTCACTTTTATCTGTTTTTGGGTTTGGTATTAAAACCACTGTTGCCTCATACATAGAGGGGGCATCTCTCCCTGCAAGAGAATTTGCCTAAACATCCTAGTCAGGACTGGTGCTATAATCTCCATATACCACTGATACACCTCTAATGGTATACCGTCCGGTCCTGGGGACTTATGCCGTATACACACGGGCGCACTTTTCAGCATCAATGGTCAGACGGTCTTTCCGAAGGACTTTCGACAGACTTTTGACGGACTTCCGACGGACTTTCGAGCGAACGGACTTGCCTACGCACGATCACACCAAAGTTCAATGGATTCATACGTGATGACGTACGACCGGACTAAAATGAGGAAGTTGATAGCCGCTGCCCTAGTGTCAGTTTTCATCCGTCGGACTAGCATACAGATGAGCGGATTTTTCGACCGGACTCGAGTCCGTCGGAAAGATTTGAAACATGTTCCAAATCTAAAGTCCGTCTGATTTTCGACCAAAAAAGTCTGCTGCAGGTCCAATGAAGCCCACACGCGGTCGGATTGTCCAGCGGATTCGTCCCGTCGAACCAGTCCAGTCGAAAAGTCCGCACGTGTGTACACGGCATTACCCTTCTCTAGAGACAGGATAGCGTTTCGTACTTCCTCTTCCTCTATCACCTTCTCCATCATCCCCTTTTGCTCATCTGTTAGTTTAAGAAATTCTAATTCCTCCAGGTATTTCTCTATTTCTTCCGTTGTACATGTCAGCATTGCTGTATACATATTAACATAATATTTATGGAAGCTCATAAGTACCTCATCTATTGTATTAACGACACCTCCTTTCTTGTTTCTCACCTTTGATATCACAAATGATGATGATTGTTGTCTTATTAAAAAAAAATTCAACATCTTATTAGCCTGGTTTCCTTGCTCAAAATTTTGTTGTTTTAAATAAAACCTTTGACACTTAGCATTAGCTAATGATTGATTCTTATATTAATCCTTCCCATCTTATTTATTATTTGAGGGGTCTATTATAGAGTCTGCCTGTGCACATAGTTCTGCTAATTCCTCTTCCTCTTGTCTGTTAGTACATTTTATATATGAGATTGTTGATTTTAATGCCCCTCTCAAGTATGCCTTGAAAGTGTCGCTGGAGAAGATGGCAGCTTAGATTCCCAGCTCTGATATTCTGCGGTCTTTCTACCAGATAAAAGGGATAAGAAATCAGCAAACATGGGGAAACCTGAGCGCGATCATTCCTCCACCAGCTCCAGATCACCATGGGACACTGACACAGAGATTAACAGCAACATACCGGAGATCTTCTGTTCCCAATCCCGCGAGACAGCCTCTTCCCCTCAAGCTTCAGGAGCTACACGGGCCCCAGCTTCCCACTGCTAACTCCCTGGGTATTGATGACCTTAAAGCAGTTGCAGCAGACATAAAAGACACCTTGTCTGCTGCCATATCAGACCTTAGGCTAGACATGCAAGTGGTTTCTTCAAGGTTAGAAGAGGTTGAAAGCACTACAGAACGCCATGAGGCTGCTATACAAATGGCACAGCAAGCCCTAGATTCACACTATATACAGCTAAGGGATATACAAAGAAATCTAGAGGCTCTAGAAAATAGGGGCAGGCGACACAATATTCGACTCAGAGGACTTCCTGAAACAATAGACCCGACTCCATTTCTGAGAAGCCACAACAGCCATCTTTAACCACTTCAGCCCCGGAAGATTTGACTGCTCAATGACCAGGCCATTTTTTGTGATACAGCTCTGCGTCGCTTTAACTGACAATTGTGCGGTCATGCAACGCTGTACCCAAACAAAATTAACATCCTTTTTTTTCCACAAATAAAGCTTTCCTTTGGTGGTATTTGATCACCTCTGTGGTTTTTATTTTTTGCGCTATAAATAAAAGAAGAGCGACAATTTTGAAGGAAAACACTATCTTTTTTACTTTTTGCTATAATAGATATCCCAATTAAAAAAAACAAAAACAAAAAAAAAACATTTCCTCAGTTTAGGCCAATATGTATTCTTCTATGTTTGGTAAAAAAAAAAATCGCAATAAGCGTATATTGATTGGTTTGTGCAAAAGTTATAGCATCTACAAAATAGGGAATAGATTCATGGCATTTTTATTTATTTTTTTACTGATCTGCGATTTTTTTTTTTATCGGGATCGCGATATTGTGGCAGACAAATCGGACACTTTTGACACGTTTTTGGGACCAGTGACATTTATACAGCGATCAGGGCTATAAAAATGCACTGATTTACTGTATAGATGACACTGGCAGGGAGGGGGTAAAACACTAGGGGGCGATCAAGGGGTTAACTGTGTTCCCTAGGTGTGTTCTAACTGTAGGGGGAATGGGACTGACTAGGGGAAGAGAGAGATCGGTGTTCATACTTTGTGTGATCATACTATCTGTCTCGTCTCTCTTGAGAGAACCGGGATTTGTGTGTTTACACACACACATATCCCCGTTCTCATTCTGTAACAAGCAATCACGAGTGCCCGGCGGGCATCGCGCCCGCCAAGCACTTTGATCGGATTCGGGGACATGCTTTGGGTGCATGCGTGCCGCCGGAGGCGTCTTAAAGAGCCGACGTACAGCTACAATGGCTCGCGCAGGGGAGCCAACCTGCCACAGTATAACTGTGGCCGCTGGTCCAGAAGTGGTTAATGACCTACTTGGCAGACTACAGACATACCAATTGAAATAAATGTCTCCACCGGGCACTTAGCCCCAGAGGACGAGATACTAATCCCCAAGAGATGTCATAGGCTGCCTGGTTAATTTTAAATTAAAAGAAGCAATCCTGTGACAAGCCAGATTAAGGGGATGCATCCTCTGCAGGGGTACCGAAATAAAACTTTATCAAGACCTATCACAAATCACCCGCAAGGACCTACAGCCACTCCTAGATGTCCTCAGGGAAAGAAATATCCCATACAGATGGAAATTTCCCTTCTGCCTGCAAGCAGGGTCTGCTGGATGTACTGCATACCTACGACATCCTGAATATGCACACTCATTCTGTGATGATCTTGGCATCCCCCAAGTCGAGATACCATATTTGCACAGTAATTCACATCCTCAACCGCAACATCAAGAAGAACCAATGGAAATCCATCATCGAAGAAGCCTCCCTACTCAAAAAAGATGCAGATCCTTTCCTCGATCCTCACCGCCCCCCGCCAACCATCGCTCGCCAGGCAAAAGCAGCTTACCTCCATCCGCTGCTTATAGAAAAGCCAGAAGGGATTAAAAGGATTGAGCAATGATTACACCAATCTCTTCAGGTTCCCAGTGCTAAAATAAGGCACTAACCAAGCTCTTTCATGTGAACATTGAGTTAACTAGTTCTTTGTTTACCGAGACCCTTGTTACACAGTTATTACTTTTCTTTTTCCAAAGATCGGTCACAACTCGACCCATACAATGACACCGCTCCTCTCAAAAGTCTCTCTTGCTGCATTCTCACAGAACGGATCCTTTCATGGCTACACAATCTTTGTGGCTTATCGTATACATGAACACCTGTAATAATATCTGAACAGATCCTGAAACATGAAAACCATAATTATCTCTAAGTTCAGTTCTATATCTCGGACCTAGTTCATATTACTTCAAACTTTAGCTCTCGCTGATCTTCTTATTCTTCACAACATCACACAGAACCCATCCCAATTTGCTTTTGAACTCCAAAACAAACTTAAAGGCATTTCATACTCATTGGCTATTACTGAATCTGATCCATTGTTCCTCCACTTTCAAGAGTATGGTAATGTTATTGTTATATTGCGGTTATTGAGGTTACTTTTGCTATTCTAATAGCCAGTTAGACAACTTGGTATAAGGTTAGTTTTAATTTAGGGATATGCACCACATTTGCTACGGTCTAATGGATTGTAGAACTCTGCTCTATGGCTCATTAGCATGGAACAGATATTCTATACCATCTCTGAAGATATTGACCAAAGATCTCACCAAACAAGCAACAATAACGTAACCCAGTGTTTTTGACAAAAATTCCAAAAAAAAAATGTAATATCAAACATACAAGTGCTTCATCTAAGAACAAATTAAAAACATGCCCCATAATCACCGCTCTGACAAAACTGATGAAATTAGTCCCCCTCACTGCACAATAAGTTCACTAGGACTATGTCAGACAGAAACAGGGTGATAGAGATCTCAAATTGTATGTTTATTCATCCTCTATAGCAACCCTATATACATTGGTTCCTTTGGATCTTGTATATACACAATGGCCAGTAAGCCTCGGTAACGCATAGAGTGCATTTCTCAAACAGCCAGGTATTCTACTTAACATTATTACTGACTACTAACGGAATACGGAAAATGATACTCTAGCCTCACCTTAAATATCATGTAATTATGTCGTTTATATCAAGAGGTTATTAGCCTTCGTTTTGTGTTTAATTATCCAAACAATATGCTATATTTCTTATTAGTATTGAAAAGGATTATTTACTTTAGCCCTGATTACATACAACCTCAATGCATGTTTTTTATCCAATTTTCCTCAATTGTGTATTATGCCATGTCACTCTGGAACACAACCCCTGCTCACAATTAACAACCTATTATCATCGGTAATGTTGTGATTGGGTATGATCTGAATCTCACAAATATCACACATACCAGACCTCTGATTTCCTTTTTCTTTCACTCTCCCTCTGATAGTAGTTTCCCTCCTCTAGGATTTGTTCAGACCCCTCAAGTATATGCTAACATCTGAAAACATAAGCATTCTCCTCCCTGGGGACAACAAATTACTCACTCAAGCTAACTCGTCCCCATCAAAATCTATCACACAGATTTAACCTTGACTCTCTTCTAATACACATGTTGCTCCCCATTTCTTCAAACACGAGGATAATATAAACTGATTAAAATTCACACAAACACCTATACATCTACCATATACAATATACTGTACACTGGAAGCACTCTTATTCCCCCATTGAAGTAAGCATCTTAACTTCACACTCTCCCTCTCCCATATGCATATTCAAAAATGCACATATTAAGACCCACTGAGTACCAATGTTCATTGAGAAATTTACACATATCCCATATATAGTTCTGGCGACCTCTCCTTTAGCCCTACCACTAGACATGTGCAAACCGTTTCGTAACAAATCGAAATTCGGCCGAATTTTGTATCTTTCGGACATTCAGATGCATCCGAATAAAAAAATAATGAATTTCCAATCAGCTGATTAATTTTGTGCTGGAGGTTGGTTTACTGGCAAAGTGCATTCCAGAGAACTGAGTGAGAAGGGTGTTGTATTGTATTTGAGCAGAGAAGAGATATTGTCATTGTGTGTGTTAATAGATTCAATAAACAAACGACTTTCCAAACTACGAATCATTATCACGAATCAATATACATACATAAATATCAAATTTCAACTAATACGAAAGAAATTATAGTGGATATAATGAATGAAGTCGACATGATTCGAGATTCAGTATAACGAATATCGACACTCTACACAAATAACGAATTATCCGAAAATGAATTAACGTAACATAACGAATATAACAGAACAAAAATTATGTATTTTACAAATGACAAGGAACCAAAACTAAACAAAATTTTCCGTTGTGCACAAGTCTACCTACCACCTCTTACCGAAGTACATTTACATCTAAGACAGGATAGCTGGTCTATCCTTGCTGTTGGTAGTGTCCACTTCCACTTCACCCTATTTCTTCCGCTTGGCACTCCCTACTCTCTAACTTAGACCCACTTTTTTTTGTTGTTTCTTTCTCACTTCATTGAGCTAAGTAAAATTATCCATAATGCCTCCTGACGACTCAAACTCAAAACTTGCATCAAAATAATCTCCCTCAACGCAAAAGGTCTAAACTTTCCAGAAAAAAGATCTCAACTTTTTCTATACATGAGAAAAATAAACGCTGACATTATCCTATTACAGGAAACTCATTTCAAGGCTGAAAATATTCCTAAAATGACAAAGACTTTCACAGAGCATGCAACCAACTAGCCAAAACAAAAGGTGTTTCCACCCTTCTCTCCAAGCACCTCCCTCTAGAAATCTCCGATACACTACTGGATGAGGAGGGTCGATACGTAGTTGTAAAAAGTATCCTCTGGGGAAGATCAATAACGATAGCTAACATATACAGCCCCAATACAGCCCAAATTAGTTTCTTCCGTAAGCTAACAACTATCCTAGCTTCCTTTAAGACTGGTATCCTTATCCTTGGAGGTGATTTCAACGTAGCCCTTAACCCTTTAGAACAGAGGTCATCAACCCTGTCCTCAGGGCCCACTAACAGGCCAGGTTTGCAAGATAACTGAAATACATCACAGGTGATATAATTTGCTGCTCAGTGATTGCAGTATTCTAGTCTGCATCTCCCCAAGGTAATACATAAAACCTGGCCTGTTAGTGGGCCCTTAGGACAGGGTTGATGACCACTGCTTTAGAAGACACTTCTTCAGGCACATCTTCGCTACCATTTAACCACATGCCAACCAGCGCACAAAGATATATACGTTTGCACAATGGCACGGCTGGGTAAATGGGCGTACAGGTAAAATATAATACCTCTAAGGGGATTTTTAAGGCAATGAATTCAAGAATATGTTTTAAAATAAAATCAGTTTTATTTAATATTATTCAACGTTAAAAAATGTGTAAATTTTTTAAATTTTTCACAAATAATCATGTAGATCAGTAAACATGGAACAAAAAATATAAAATAAATTCCAAAGCATGAAGTAATTCTACAAGTACATCCAATACAGAATGAATATAGAGAATTGCATGTAGAAAATGACTTGAGGAAGAGTGTGATGTATCACACTACCCAGTGCGGTCACCCTAGATGGCCACCCTGGTGTGGAGTAGTGGAATTTCCAACGCGTTTCAACGTTTAAATCTTAACAGATAAAAGTCTTCTTCAGGGAAAGTACATCACAGTCTAAGAAATCAAGAAATCAGAAAACAATGCTATTATGAACTGTACACATATATACCATACATATCCCCTGCAATGGTTATATTCTCATGTGACTTACGCTCTCCCAAGACAACCCGGTTTGGGGGCATTACATGCCAGGGGTCAGAGACATCCCACATCAGAAAAGCCTGGACTGTCCTAATACTCTACAAGGCGGCTGGATATAATAGATAATCCCAACATTCGGCGTCCTTAGCCTCAAAGAAAATTGATGGCTATCTGTAATGGGGCAAATAGTAAGAATGAGTGGTATATTGGAGACAGCTGTGGGCTTACCCCACAGCAAGTCCCATATGCAAAGAAGTTCCCCCTTGGTTAGATGTGTGAGACAAACATACACCTCCCATCAAGTGGGAAGTCCCAAGTATAGAGAGTGGAACACACTTACTTTTAGGTAAATAGCTGGTCGCTGGATAAAGAGCCGGGGGGGGTTCCGTGATGCCAAAAGTTTAAGACTGCCCCATGTGCATGGATGAATGTCCAGGGAAGAATGGCGCCATTTGCCGTCTTTGGCGTCCTATTTGTGGTGTGGGCCGGTTGATGGGCGGAGACAAGGCGCCGCGCTGGCCAATAGCGCGGCTTGTGGAGGTCGCTGCTGTCAGGAGCATTCGACGTACAGATGCCGAATGCTACCTAGGCAACCGACTCCGCTCGAGGGCCCGCGCATGCGCGACGTAACAGCGCGCATTGGATTACGTACCTCAGCTACGCAAGGCTGGAAAGGTCAAAAATGATGATGCTGTGGGGGCCAGCAGCCATCTTGAAGAAGGGCTGTGCCCACACTGGGATAGTGTGTCATTGTAGCTGTACGCCCGGAATTAGAGCTGCATCGGTAGTGGACAGCAGCTAATCCAATTAGATCCCCTAATGATTTCCTCGGTAGCATGTTCCCCCAGGGCCTGAAGGACCGGGGGGGAGAGCCGGGGAAGGGGGGGGGTTTGGGACCTGGATTAAATAATAATAATGATAAAAAAGTGAAAATAATAATGAAAATGAAAATGAGTGACTCAGAGCCTTTGAGATAAAAAACCACAACGGTTCCCCCCCCACGATTTTGCCAAGATGGGGGAGGAAGGGAGGACTGATAACCACCGACACAGAAATTCCCGCCTGGCATATGTGCAAGGCAGGGCAAAGAGGCCCCATAGCTAACTAAAGCAGTGGGGCCCCCCCTGTGTCGGGTAGGTATAGGACTCTCCCAGGCATATCTAAGAGGTTGGTGGTGAGCCCTAGGCCTCCGCATGACTAGCTCCCCCAGGGTGGTGTATATGGGAGCAACCCATCACAAGAGATAAACCAGAGATTGCAGTGATATTAAACGGGAATCATGGTAGAACAGTAAAATCAAGTATTAGAACATAATAGAAATTATACAAACAATACATTAGTAAAGTAATTCCACTCGGTGGGGGTTGTAATGTATACAAGCCCCAGCCTAGATATAGTATAATAGCCAACTTAGTGAGCTGCAAGAAGTTGACATTATATAGTAAATTCGAAACCCCCCAGAAGGCTAAACAATCTTCAGATAGTGTCCAAACAGTATCTCGGGGGCAAAAGATGTAATGAAAAGGAGGGGGGGAAAAAGGAAGAGGGAGGGTGTTTTGGGTCCTAGGGAGAGAGGAAGCGAAGGTATGGGGGTGAATGATTTGAATTATGAATGAAATGTACATAACGTGGAATAGAGGGCGTACCCCTAGTCGGTTTTGCCTGATCTAGGAAGGGCCTAAAGCTCTCTGTCTCATTGAGACCTGGGGGAGTGGTGGCCCTAAGGCGCCTGATCCAGCGCATCTCGCGCTGGAGCAGGGCCTTGTTCCAGTCACCCCCCCTGGTGGGTATGTGTAATCTGTCCACCACAGTGAAGTTTACCTTAGGCATCCTGTACCCATGCTGTTTTGCTACATGCCTGCCCAATGGCAGATATAAGTTGCCAATACTCATACTATGGATGTGCTTCTCAACCCTCTTAGTGAGTTCCTGTCGGGTTTTCCCCACGTAGAAGGCCCCGCACTGACATTGCATAAGATAAATGACTCCCCGCGTTCTACAGTTCGCGAAGTGTCGTAATTGAAAATTTTCCCGATTTGGTAATGTAATCATGGTTCTCCTACCTATAACTCCACACTGAGCACATGATCCACAGGGATATGTGCCCCAGGTTTTGCAGGGGTCCGTTCTTGCACTTCCTTTGTACTCACTCTGTGTGAGCATATTTCCTATAGAACCTGATTTTTTATAGGTAATTTGAGGTCTAGGGGTGACCAGACCGCCTAAGATGGGATCTTCTGTAAGAATTGACCAGTGTTTGGAAATAATTTTTCTTATTTGTTGATGTTCGTTGGAAAATTTCATGATAATTCTAGTTGAATTGTCTTCCTTCATCAGGTTTTTCTTTTTGAAGATCAGGTTTCGTCTGTCCATATTCTTAACGCGATTGAACGCTTTTTTGAGAGCTGTTTTGGTGTATCCTCTCTCTCTTAGTCTGGCAGTCAGTTTGTTGGATTCCTGCTGGAAGTTTTCGTGTGTACTACAATTCCTCTTGAGTCTTAGAAATTGGCTAAACGGAATGGATCTCTTCAATGGCTCGGGGTGGAAACTATCCGCATGTAGCAGAGTGTTCCCCGCTGTCTCTTTTCTATAAAGGTTACTCAGGAGTTCTCCAGTTCGATCTTTGGAGATAGTGATATCCAGGAAGTTGACCTCCCTGGAATCATAGATCATAGTAAAGAAAAGATTGAAACTATTTACGTTCATAGAGCTCAGGCATTCCCTGAGTCTGTCTTCTGGGCCATCCCAAATGATGAAGATATCGTCTATGTACCTCTGCCACATTAGTATGTGGTCAGAGTGCACAGACGATCCCTCTCCCAGCAAGAAGGTCTTCTCCAACTCCCCCAGGTACAGGTTAGCATATGAGGGAGCACAGCATGTCCCCATAGCCACTCCCTGTACCTGGAGGTAGTGGGAGCCCTCAAATAAAAACACATTGTGTTTTAAAATAAATTCCAGCATTGTGAGTATGAAGGCATTGAACTTCCAATCAGTGGTTGCTCTTTGCCTCAACACTCGTTCAACAGCTGCTACTCCTGCATCATGTGGGATGCTGTTATACAGACACTCCACATCGATAGTGACTAGGAGAGCAGAGTCGGGGATAGTCAAATTATCAATAATCTGCAGCAGGTGGATCGTGTCTTTAGTGTAGGACGGTAGATCCATGACGTGGGGTCTAAGGTGGTAATCTATTACCTGACTAATACCTTCCGTGATTGACCCGTTGCCCGAGATGATGGGTCTCCCTGGTGGGTCTTCTAATCTTTTATGCACCTTGGGCAGGGCGTAAAAGGTGGGTACCCGGGGATGCTGTGTTCGTATAAACTCCCACATTTCTTTGTTGATGGCCCCTTCATTGAGCGATTCATCCACCAGACAATAGAATTCCTGATTAAATCTCTCAACTATTGCTGGGGATATTTTTTTGTAACATTCGGTGTTGTTGAGAACTTTAAGGCACATTTTTACATAATTCTCGTTGTCCATAAGGACAATATTTCCACCTTTGTCCGATGCTTTGATTGTGATGTTCATGTCGCTCTTCAAGGTGTTGAGTGCATGTCGCAATTCTGGATTAAGGTTGTTTTTTATTCTTTGTCTGTCTAGTTTTTCGATTTCTCTAGTTGTCTGTTTGACAAAAAGCGCTATCGCTGGATTAAGATTGAGCGGTGGAAATTTATGTGATTTTCTTTTGAACTTCTTATCGGTTTTTGTGTTAAATTTAGTAGCTTCATCTTCAGACTCTTCTTCATCACTTTCCCCTTCTCCCAACTCTTCCCAAAAGTTTTCTGCAAAGTTGCTCTCTTGCAGTAGGAGATTCAAATCTCTGAGAGCCTTAAAATCCGCTGTTTTTAAATTTGGTGCTACTTCCGATTGTGTAACTTTTTGTTTTGCATATAAGCTTTTCAACAGCAATTTCCGGGCAAAGAGGTGAATATCCTTTGTTGTTTCAAAGGTATCCATGCTTTGGTTGGGACAGAAGGAGAGGCCCAGTGATAACACTTTTCGCTCCTCATTGGTTAGTTGATGTGAGGAGAGGTTGATGACGTTTAGCTCTTTGGAGTCGGTGGATCCGTGGGTATCATCAAAAGTTGTGTGAGAGGCATTGGGCTCGGTAATGGTGTTATGTTTCTGTCTAAAAAACTATCAAGTTGTGTTTGTTGCGTTTTAGGAATGGCCCCTTGATCTTTTCGATTTACTTTCCCTGGATTGGGTAGAAGGCCTCGTGTATTACCCTGCGTTGTACCTTTGTGCGTATTTGATTTGTTGCTCAGTTGTGACTCCCTTGTTTCCTGCTCCATGGTGCGTTTTTTATAGGTTTGTTTGACCTCTCCTTCAGTCTCCTGCTGTCTTCCCAGAGGTCCTTTTCTTTTGCCTCTGAAATGGCCGGTATGCGATGATGCTGATGATGAGGAATTCGATGGTGTGTCCGATGAATAGTCATTAGATTGATTGACATTTTCTTGATATGGAGTTCTTCTTTTTCTATTTTTTTTATTAGTGTTAGCTGTGTTCCATCTATAAGCTCTGCCCTCCCTAAATGCGTTTTTATCTCTCCAGTACTTTTTCTCCTTTTTGATGAGGATGGCTTTACCGAAAGTTTCCAGGTGTTCTTTAAGTTTTTTCTCGTAAGATGCATATTCCTCATGCGTCTTCAGTGGAGTAAGTCGGTCATATAGTGTTTTGATTTCCATATTCATACTGTCCAGTTGTTGTCTATATTCATTCTGGAGTAGTAGCATCAGGTTCATGGAGCAGTCATTGAGTTTACTCTCCCAGTTCCTTTTTAGTTCTTTAGAGATGTTTTCTAGGATGGGAAATATTTGTATTCGGAGACCAATCAGATTTATTCCTTCTCTGATGTATCTACCCAGAGATTCAATGTGCCAATGTAGGGCTGATTTCTTCTCTAGAATTTTAGTTAGACTCGAGAAAAGTGAAGACAGATCCGAGGAGACTTGCTCCTTCCCTTCATAACTCCTTTGAATATTGGCCATAAACTCCTCCCATTCTCCTCCCTGAAGATCCCCCATAGTGACCCCTATATGTGTTCGGACAAATCTAGAAGATTGAAAAGTAGGTATGATCAGAGAACAGTTAGCTCTCTTGACCGTAGGAATACTAGTCTCCCTTTAAAAATATATATAGGGAGTAAAAAAGTGAATTCCTATTTAACACGTTAATAATTAAATGGTATGCCTTTTTGTGTAGGGGGTCCACATCCAGCCACCTTGGTCACTTTCGAGGTATGGGTGTATTATCCACCCTAGGTAAAAATTTAGGTAAGTATGACCTTGGTGGTATGGATGTGTCATTGCCATCATCCCATGTACACTACCGTTCAAAAGTTTGGGGTCACATTGAAATGTCCTTATTTTTGAAGGAAAAGCACTGTACTTTTAAATGAAGCTAACTTTAAACTAGTCCTAACTTTAAACAAATATACTCTATACATTGCTAATGTGGTAAATGACTATTCTAACTGCAAATGTCTAGTTTTTGGTGCAATATCTACATAGGTGTATAGAGGCCCATTTCCAGCAACTATCACTCCAGTGTTCTAATGGTACAATGTGTTTGCTCATTGGCTCAGAAGGCTAATTGATGATTAGCAAACCCTTGTGCAATCATGTTCACACATCTAAAAACAGTCTAGCTCCTTCCAGAAGCTACAAAACTGACCTTCCTGTGAGCAGATTGAGTTTCTGGAGCATCACATTTGTGGGGTCAATTAAACGCTCAAAATGGCCAGAAAAAGAGAACTTTCATCTGAAACTCGACAGTCTATTCTTGTTCTTAGAAATGAAGGCTATTCCATGCGAGAAATTGCAAAGAAATTGAAGATTTCCTACAACGGTGTGTACTACTCCCTTCAGAGGACAGCACAAACAGGCTCTAACCAGAGTAGAAAAAGAAGTGGGAGGCCGCGTTGCACAACTAAGCAAGAAGATAAGCACATTAGAGTCTCTAGTTTGAGAAACAGACGCCTCACAGGTCCCCAACTGGCATCTTCATTAAATAGTACCCGCAAAACACCAGTGTCAACATCTACAGTGAAGAGGCGGCTGCGGGATTTTGGGCTTCAGGGCAGAGTGGCAAAGAAAAAGCCATATCTGAGACTGGCCAATAAAAGAAAAAGATTAAGATGGGCAAAAGAACACAGACATTGGACAGAGGAAGACTGGAA
The DNA here is from genome assembly GCA_037952835.1 of Lithobates septentrionalis. NCBI lineage: Eukaryota > Metazoa > Chordata > Amphibia > Anura > Ranidae > Lithobates > Lithobates septentrionalis. The sequence continues at coordinate 2,184,818 of JBBDGP010000526.1, read as the reverse complement.
AAAAGTGTTGTGGACAGATGAATCCAAGTTTGAGGTGTTTGGATCACAAAGAAGAACGTTTGTGAGACGCAGAACAAATGAAAAGATGCTGGAAGAATGCCTGACGCCATCTGTTAAGCATGGTGGAGGTAATGTGATGGTCTGGGGTTGCTTTGGTGCTGGTAAGGTGGGAGCTTTGTACAGGGTAAAAGCTAAGGAAGGCTATCACTCCATTTTGCAACGCCATGCCATACCCAGTGGACAGCGCTTGATTGGAGCCAATTTCATCCTACAACCGGACAATGACCCTAAACACACCTCCAAATTGTGCAAGAACTATTTACAGCAGAAGCAGGCAGCTGGTATTCTATCGGTAATGGAGTGGCCAGCACAGTCACCAGATCTGAACCCCATTGAGCTGTTGTGGGAGCAGCTTGACCGTATGGTACGCCAGAAGTGCCCATCCAACCATTCCAACTTGTGGGAGCTGCTTCTAGAAGCGTGGGGTGCAATTTCTCCAGCTTACCTCAATAAATTAACAGCTAGAATGCCAAAGGTGTGCAATGCTGTAATTGCTGCAAAAGGAGGATTCTTTGATGAAAGCAAAGTTTGATGTAAAAACAATGTTATTTCAAATACAAATCATTATTTCTAACCTTGTCAATGTCTTGACTCTATTTTCTATTCATTTCACAACGTATGGTGGTGAATAAGTGTGACTTTTCATGGAAAACACAAAATTGTTTGGGTGACCCCAAACTTTTGAACGGTAGTGTAAATCTATAGAAAAATATAATACCTCTAAGGGGATTTTTAAGGCAATGAATTCAAGAATATGTTTTAAAATAAAATCAGTTTTATTTAATATTATTCAACGTTAAAAAATGTGTAAATTTTTTAAATTTTTCACAAACAATCATGTAGATCAGTAAACATGGAACAAAAAATATAAAATAAATTCCAAAGCATGGGCGTACAGGTAGGTCTCCTTTAAATCGCGGCATAGTGGGCGTGCGGGGGTCTGCGATCGTGTCACGGAGCTGCACAAAGGGGAGATGCCTATGTAAACAAGGAATTTCCCTGTTCTGCCAAGCAACATGATAGAGTTCTATTGCTCCCTGTCATCGGGAGCAGTGATCTCTGTCATGTTGTAGTGAGCCCATCCCCCCTACAGTTAGAACCCCTCCCTAGGACACACTTAACCCCTTGATTGCCCCTAGTGTTTAACCCCTTTCCTGCCATTGTCATTTACAAGTAATCAGTGCATTTTTATAGCACTGATTGCTGTATAAATGACAATGGTCCCAAAATAGTGTCAAGTGTCCGATGTGTCCACTACAATGTCGCAGTCATGATAAAAATTGCAGATCGCCGCCATTACTAGTAAAAAATTATTAATAAAAATGCCATAAATCTATCCCCCATTTTGTAGACGCTATAACTTTTGCGCAAACGAATAAATATTTGCTTATTGTGATTTTCTTTTTTTTTTTTACCAAAAATATGTAGAAGAATACATATTGGCCTAAACTGAAAAAGAAATTTGTTTTTTTATATATTTTTGGGGAAATTTATTATAGCAAAAAGTAAAAAATATTGCTTTTTCTTTCAAAATTGATGCTCTTTTTTGTTTATAGCGCAAACAATAAAAACCGCAGAGATGATCAAATACCACCAAAACAAAGCTCCATTTGTGGGAAAAAAGGACGTGCAATTGCCAGTTAAAGCGACGCAGTGCCGTATCACAGTGCTCTGATCAGGAAGGGGGGTAAATCCTTTCGTGGCTGAAGTGGTTAAAGCCCTTTGACAAATTAAGATCCAACTACAGGAGTTATTACACGACTCTTGGCATACCCTACATCCTGGAGTAAAGGGCTACACCTTTTTCTCCTCCCCCCACAACCGATTCTTACATATTTCTTTCTCAAAAAGATCCACCATTCCACTCTAAGGCGAATATTGAACCAATGTTCTCATCATATCACCACCCCATAACCATCACTCTAATGCCCCGTACACACGATTGGACATTCCGACAACAAAATCAATGAATTTTTTTCTGACGGACGTTGGCTCAAACTTGTCTTGCATACACACGGTCACACAAATCTTGTCAGAAATTCCGAACGTCAAGAACACGGTGACTTATAACACATACGACGAGCCGAGAAAAAGGAAGGTCAATAGCCAGTGTGGCTCTTCTGCCTGATTCCGAGCATGCATGGAACTTTGTGCATCGGAATTGTGTACACACGATCGGAATTTACGACAACGGATTTTGTTGTCGGAAAATTGGAGATCCAGATCTCAAATTTTGTGTGACAGAAATTCCAATGGAAAATGTCCAATGGAGCCTACACACGGTCGGAATTTCGGATAACAAGCTCCCATCGAACATTTTCCATTGGAAAATCTGACCATGTGTATGTGGCATAACACTTCCCGAACATCTCCAATTCACTTTTTCTTACTGACCCCACCCATACTGCCTCCATTAGTAATTGTATATGTGCTTTTTTCCAACTCAATGATACACCTGACACCAATTCCCTAACTCAGTGGGAAGCACACAAATGCATGGTCAAAGGAATCCTGCTAAAAATGGCAGCTACACGAAAAGGGATCAACCAAGAAAATATTAACAAAGTCTAGAAAAAAATACAAATCCTTGAGAAAACACATAAAACGACCAGAGCACAACACACTTTGACTGAACTGGAACATTTATGCACCCAATTAAAAGAGGACTTGGGTCGTAAAGTCAGAAATAAATTTACCCTTTCACAAAAAATATTTTATGAATATAGCAACAAAAGTGAAAACTTCTAGCCAGAGCATTATTATCCAAAAAAGCAAGCATTACAATCCATACCCCATGCACACCTTCCGGGCAAACACTCTCCGCAAGAGACGATATTGCAAATCACTTTGCACATTATTATTCTGAGCTTTACAACCTCAGCCCCGAACATAAACCACCCACCAACAATAGATCCAAGAAGTCCATCACTGAGGACTTTCTCAAACTATAGCCCTGAACCAATTTCTCAACAACAAGCTTGAAATATTGACGGTCCACTATCAGCAGATGAATTTAAATTGGTAGTCAAGCAACTGAAACTAGGTAAAAGCCCAGGCCCTGATCGCTTCTCCTTAGCCTATTACAAAACCTTCCAGAGTTGATAATAGACCCCTTTTTACGGGCATTTAATCAGCTTTCAAACCCAGACATCCAACCTACCAACCTTTTTAGATGCACACATCTCATTTATTCCCAAACCTGGAAAAAACTCTACACTCGCAGCCAACTATCGGCCAATTTCACTCCTAAATACAGATCTGAAAATCTATGCAAAAATTTTGACAAATCGCATCCTTCAACTAATCACAAGTTTAATCTCAAAAGATCAAGTAGGTTTCCTTCCAGGCAGAGAAGCAAGGGATAATACCCTTTAAAGCAATGAACATTTATTACTTGCTTACTAAAACTAAACAATCTGGCATTTTCCTTTCTTTAGATGCTGAAAAGGCGTTTGACAGGTTGGCTTGGGATTACCTTGAAGCTGTTCTCCATGCACTCGGACTAGGAAATCGGTTAATCCTACTGATAATGTCTCTTTACATTCACCCGACTGCTAAAGTCCGTGTTGATGGCCTCCTGTCAGATGCCTTTCCCATTAAAAATGGTACCCATCAAGGGTATCCCTAACCCTATTATTGTTTATTCTTACCCTTGAACCGTTCCTGCGACATATTCACGAAAAACACAGACATCCAAGGAGTTTCTATGGGAGATAAACAATACAAATTGGCTGCCTTTGCCGATGACATCTTGTTGTTTCTCACAGAACCTCACATAACTCTGCCCAATCTCCTAAAAGATCTTCGCCTTATCCAATTTATATCACACTTCAAAATCAACTACACCAAATTGCATTCCTTAAACGTAACACTTCCAGAATCTCAATTTTTAACCTGTAAAAAAAATGTCACATTTACATGGCAAAAAGAGACCATAACATACCTTGAAATTCAACTTCCGACCCATCTTCCCAATTTATTATTGTAAAAACTATGCTCCTATTCTAAAGAACATAATGAACGACCTTAAAAACTGGAATAAATCCCACTTCATGGTTTGGCCGAGTGGCAATTCTTAAAATGAATGTTCTTCCGCGATTTTTATACTTACTCCAAACCCTACCCATCCGTCTACCAACCAGCTTTTTCAGATCCTTTTGATCAGCCTGCAGGACATTCTTTTGGAATCATAATCGCCCAAGAATTAGCCTTGACCAAATTATCAAACCCAAAAACAAAGGAGAAATAGGTCTCCCAGACATCCACTATTACTACAGGGCCTGTCACCTTCAATACATCATAGATTGTCACGTCAACCTCTGGGTGTTAGATTGGGTTCATTTGAAAAACTCCCTTTCCCAAGTCCCATTATGCAGCACTCCTTGGATTCGTCAAATTCAAAATACCCCAGAACTAAAAGAACAACCCTTTATTGGAACAACTTTCCAATGTTTCCAAGAGACTTGCAGCAAATTTAAAATTTCCTGGACCTCTTACCACTATCCTAAAAAACCCAGACTTTGTGCCAGGACTGACTAACCACCCATGCTCTAGTGGACAACCTGATATCGGATTGTGAATCACCCACCTACTCCATAAAGGTAAACTTCCCTCATATGAAGACTTTAATTCACAATGGCTAACTCTCATTTAACAGTTTGGGATTACCTGCAACTCAGACATTTTATTAACTCCACCCATCGTATTCATAATTTGTCTGCACCACTAACCCCCTTTGAAAAATGATGCATCAGTGCAAATCCCAAAGTCACATTATATTGATTATGCATAACCTACTTTGGATTAACACAAAAGCCATCCTAGGGAAAGCCTGTAATGCTTGGACCCGGGACCTACAGACAGTAATCTCTGAAACGCATTGGAAAAAAAATCCATTGAAATGTCCACAAAGGGTCCATTAATGTGTCTATACAGGAAAACAATTACAAAATACTTTCCCGCTGGTATCGCACACCCTCTCTCCTACATAAAATAGACAGATCTATACCTGACCAGTGTTGAAGATTCCAACAAACAAATGACGATCTCCTTCACATCTGGTGGAACTGTCCACTCATTGGACCCTTTTGAACTAAGGTACATAACCAAATAGCAACAATAACCACTTTCCCTTTAGAATTCATGCTCCCATTACGTAACCGGGTGACCCCGCCCCCCTCTGACATCATGGGGAAAGCCATAGGGAAGTCCCTGTGAAGTCCCTGTGCGTCAGAGGGGGGTGGGGTCACCTCAGTTATATAAGAACTGTCAGAAGAACAAAAGCGTCACACAGCGGGAATCTCCCATGGATGGGGTTCGTCCAGAGAATGAAGCAGGGAAGAAGATACGGACGAGAAGACTGAAGGAAGAAGCAGAGGATCGGAAGAAGAAGAGGAAGAAATGGGGGAACAAGATGGAGGAAGAAAACCGAATGAAGACCAGAAGAAGTTGGAAGAAGCAGCGGGGAAAGAAGAAGACATTAATAAAGGAATTGTCAAAAACTGTCTCTTGTCTTTTTTAACATTTTTGACACCCTTTTTGTGAAATGGAAGGGGTACATTTTTACCCCATTACCATTTTAAATGGGGGGGCCGGGATTTGGGGGTCCCCTTGTTAAAGGGTGCTTCCAGATTCCAATAAGCCCCCCGCCCACAGGGATCTGGGGGTCCCCTTGTTAAAGGGGGCTTCCAGATTCTGATAAGCCCCCCGCCCACAGACCCCCACAATCACCGGGCAAGGGTTGTGGGAATGAGGCCCTTATCCCCATCCTCCCCATGTTGAGGGCATGTGGCCTGGTATGGTTCAAGAGGGGGCACTCTCTCGCCCCCCCTCTTTTCCTGTGGCCTGCCAGGTTGCGTAAGGGTCTGGTATGGATTTTGAGGGGGACCCCCACGCCATTGTTTTTAAAATTTTGGTTCGGGGTTCCCCTTAATATCCATACCAGACCTGAAGGGCCTGGTATGGAATTTGGGGGGACCCCCACGCATTTCTTTTTTAAATTTTGGTTCGGGGTTCCCCCTTAATATTCATACCAGACCCAAAGGGCCTGGTAATGCACTGTGGGGGAACCCCAGGCCGTTTTTTTCAATTACTTTTATGAGTATTGCAGAGACCCGACAATTCATTATAACTGCCGGCGCAACCGCTAGTACTTTTAAATGACTTTTTTTTCCTTTAGAAATGTCATTTTTCTCTCTGACTTTTGTAAACACGGGAAACATGCGCCACTTTACAGGCATACTATAGACACCCCCCAGGAACACAATTTAAAGAAATATTTCACTTTTATTGTTTCACTATAAGCATTATTAAAATCACTGCTCCCAAAAAAACAGCAGTTTTTAAAACTTTTTTTGCAATGATACATGTCCCCTGGGGCAGGACCCAGGTCCCCAAACACTTGTTATGACAATAACTTGCATATTAACCCTTAAAATTAGCACTTTTGATTTTTACTTACGTTTCCCATAGACTTTAACGGTGTTCGCGTGTTTGAACAAATTTTTTGCCTGTTCGCATGTTCTGCTGCGAACCAAACAGGGGGGTGTTCGGCCCATTCCTAGTCAACACGGAGTGGTCAGACACCCCCTGGGCATATATGCTACAGAATACACCAGTGGTAGTGCCTTCTCACTCCCCAGGGCCACATCTATTTGAGACATACATCCTTTTCCTGGTGCAGACTAGGGATGAGCTTCATGTTCGAGTTGAACCCATGTTCGACTCGAACATCGTCTGTTCGCCCGTTCGCCGAATTGCGAACGATATGGGCCGTTCGCGCCAAATTCGTGTGGCGCGTCATGGCCCATAATTCACTGCGGCATCGCAGTGCATTGCTGGCTGATGATTGGCCAAGCATGCACTATGACCCGCATGCTTGGTCAATCACAGAGCCGTCTGAACAGAGAGTCGTAATTGGCCAAAGCCAAGGAGGCTTTGGCCAATTATGGCTCAGGGGATTTAGTACACGCCCCACACTATATAAGTCCGCCTGCACGGCGGCCCTGTGTAGTGTGTGTTCCAGCGTTCATAGATAGAGAGAGAGAGAGACACAGACAGTGTCATTTGATTTGAGTTAAATAGATTAGGCAGAACAGTCAGTCAGTTAGCTGCACTTACAGTGTATTGTATTGATCATCCGATCGAGGGTGAATACTGCTGTACAAAATGTAAGCACATTGTTTCCCTGGAAGCCCAGGTTCTGAATCTGGGGAAGCAACTGTCAGCACTGAGAAGTCCCTCCATACTAAAGGTGAGCCAGGAACGTACACGGCAGGTGCCGGCAGGGGCCAGCACAGAGGCGGGTGGAGACAAAGAGGTGCAGGCACTAGCAAAGAGTAGATGGGTGACAGTCAGGAGGGGTAGAGGGGGAAGTGCCAGAGAGGCCGATCCAGGACTGGAGCATCCCAATAAGTACGCTCCATTGAGTGACATTGGTGAAACCAGTCAGGGACCAGCACTGCTGGAGATGAGGGACTCTCCTAGCTGCCAGGGGAAGAACTCCTCCAGTGAGAGTGGGGGGGGGGCAGCAAAGGGAAAGGAAAGACAGATTCTGGTGGTAGGGGACTCAATTCTTAGAAGGACAGAGAGGGCAATCTGTAACCAAGACCTGAAGCGCCGAACAGTATGTTGTCTACCGGGCGCTCGGGTTCGGCACATCACGGATCTTGTGGACAGATTACTGGGAGGGGCTGGGGAAGACCCGGCTGTCATGGTGCACGTTGGCACCAATGACAAAGTCAGAGGCAGATGGAGTGTCCTAAAGAACGATTTTAGGGATTTAGGTGCTAAATTGAGGAAAAGGACCTCCAAGGTAGTGTTCTCAGGAATACTACCGGTACATCGAGCCACACCAGAAAGGCAGAGGGAGATTAGGGAAGTAAACAAGTGGCTGAAGAGCTGGTGTAGTAAGGAGGGGTTTGGGTTCCTGGAGGACTGGGCCGACTTCTCAGTCGGTAACCGGTACTATAGAAGGAACGGACTGCACCTAAATGAGGAGGGTGCAGATCTGCTGGGAATGAAGATGGCCAAAAAGTTAGAGGGGTTTTTAAACTAGGAGATGGGGGGGAAGGTCCAGAGACAGTGATAGCCAGCACGGAAGATATTCCAGAGGGTAGTATTGGGGGCATTAGTGGTAGGTTAACCAAAGCACAAAAAAACAAGGTGAGTATAGCAGCAAGTCCTAGTTGCAATCTTAAAACACCCAATACGAGGACAATATGCGACCGGTCTAAACTATGTGGCATGTTCACCAATGCCAGGAGCATGGCGGACAAGATGGGTGCACTAGAGATACTGTTGTACGAGGAGGATTTGGATTTTGTGGGAATTTCAGAGACCTGGTTCAACAGCTCTCATGATTGGCTGGCAAACATTCAAGGGTATACCCTATACCGCAAGGATAGAGAGGGTAAAAAGGGGGAGGGGTATGCCTATATATCAAGAATAATGTACAAGTGAATGTGAGAGATGACATCACTGAGGGAGCTAGGGAGGAGGTGGAATCTTTATGGGTAGAGCTCCAAAGGGATGAAGCTAAGGGGAAAATAATACTGGGAGTATGCTATAGGCCCCCTAACCTGAGGGAAGAAGTGGAGACGGATCTCCTATCACAAATTGGATTAGCAGCAAGGATGGGAAGTGTTATCATAATGGGGGATTTTAATTATCCAGACATAGACTGGGCGGAGGGAACCGCGCATTCATTTAAGGCTCGCCAGTTCCTTAATGTCTTGCAGGACAATTTTATGGGTCAGATGGTAGACGCACCAACTAGAAAAAAAGCATTACTGGATCTACTGATTACCAACAATACAGACCTGATCACAGATGTGGAAATACGGGGCAATTTAGGTAACAGCGATCACAGGTCAATTAGTTTCAGTATAAATCACACAAATAGGAAACATGAAGGGAACACAAAGACACTGAATTTCAAAAGAGCCAACTTCCCTAAACTACAAACCTTGCTAAAAGGCATAAATTGGGATAAAATATTAGGGACAAAGAATACAGAGGAGAGATGGGTTTGCTTTAAGAGTATATTAAATAAGGGCATTAGCCAATGTACCCCACTGGGTAATAAATTTAAAAGAGCGAACAAAAATCCTGGATGGCTTAACTCCAATGTAAAAATGCATATAAAAGCAAAGGAGAAGGCCTTCAAAAAATACCAGGTTGAGGGATCGTCCTCAGCATTCAGACTTTATAAAGAATGCAACAAGAAATGTAAGGGTGCAATTAGGAAGGCTAAGATAGAACATGAAAGACACATAGCAGAGGAGAGCAAAAAAAATCCCAAGAAATTCTTTAAGTATGTAAACAGTAAAAAAGGGAGGACAGACCATATTGGCCCCATAAAGAATGAGGAAGGACATCTGGTTACAAAGGATGGGGAGATGGCAAAGGTATTGAATTTATTCTTCTCCTCAGTCTTCAGGAGTGAATCGGGGGGCTTCAGTAACCAAAACTGCAGTGTTTATCCTCATGACACAACACAGGAAGCACCTACATGGTTAACAGAGGACGGAATTAAAATTAGACTTGAGAAACTTAACATTAATAAATCACCGGGACCAGATGGCTTGCATCCGAGGGTACTTAGGGAACTCAGTCAGGTGATTGCCAGACCGTTGTTCCTAATTTTTACAGTCTATTGACTGGAATGGTACCAGCTGATTGGAGAAAAGCCAATGTAGCACCAATATTTAAAAAGGGCCCAAAAAACATCCCTGGGAATTACAGACCAGTTAGCCTAACATCAATAGTATGTAAACTCTTGGAGGGGATGATAAGGGACTATATACAAGATTTTAGTAATAAGAATGATATCATTAGCAGTAATCAGCGTGGATTCATGAAGAATCGTTCTTGCCAAACCAATCTATTAACCTTCTATGAGGAGGTGAGTTGCCATCTAGATAAAGGAAGGCCCGTAGACGTGGTGTATCTGGATTTTGCAAAAGCATTTGACACAGTTCCCAATAAACGTTTACTGTACAAAATAAGGTACAGTAATTTGGACCATAGGGTGAGTACATGGATTGAAAACTGGCTACAAGGGCGAGTTCAGAGGGTGGTGATAAATGGGGAGTACTCAGAATGGTCAGGGGTGGGTAGTGGGGTTCCCCAGGGTTCTGTGCTGGGACCAATCCTATTTAATTTGTTCATAAACGACCTGGAGGATGGGATAAACAGTTCAATCTCTGTATTTGCAGACGATACTAAGCTAAGCAGGGCAATAACATCTCCGCAGGATGTGGAAATCTTGCAAAAAGACCTGAACAAATTAATGGGGTGGGCGACTACATGGCAAATGAGGTTCAATGTAGAAAAATGTAAAATAATGCATTTGGGTGGCAAAAATCTGAATGCAATCTATACACTGGGGGAGAGAACCTCTGGGGGAATCTAGGATAGAAAAGGACCTGGGGGTCCTAGTAGATGATAGGCTCAGCAATGGCATGCAATGCCAAGCTGCTGCTAATAAAGCAAACAGAATATTGGCATGCATTAAAAGGGGGATCAACTCCAGAGATAAAATGATAATTCTCCCGCTCTACAAGACTCTGGTCCGGCCGCACCTGGAGTATGCTGTCCAGTTCTGGGCACCAGTCCTCAGGAGGGATGTACTAGAAATAGAGCTAGTACAAAGAAGGGCAACAAAGCTAATAAAGGGTCTTGAGGATCCTAGTTATGAGGAAAGGTTGTGAGCACTGAACTTATTCTCTCTGGAGAAGAGACGCTTGAGAGGGGATTTGATTTCAATTTATAAATACTGTACTGGTGACCCCACAATAGGGATAAAACTTTTTCGCAGAAGAGAGTTTAATAAGACTCGTGGCCACTCATTACAATTAGAAGAAAAGAGGTTTAACCTTAAACTACGTAGAGGGTTCTTTACTGTAAGAGCGGCAAGGATGTGGAATTCCCTTCCACAGGCGGTGGTCTCAGCGGGGAGCATTGATAGCTTCAAGAAACTATTAGATAATCACCTGAATGACTGCAACATACAGGGATATGTAATGTAATACTGACACATAATCACACACATAGGTTGGACTTGATGGACTTGTGTCTTTTTTCAACCTCACCTACTATGTAACTATGTAACTATGTAACTATGTGTATATATATGCATCCCAGGTGTTGCATATATATATATAAACTGTATTCAGTTTAGCTAGATCAGTTCCTGTTATCTTCCTACTGACAGGCAGGCTTGTCTTGTTAGAGTATTTACAGCTACCTGAAGAAAATTGCTGGTGTTCTTTTGATCCTATTAGTACCACAGTCAGGCAGCTAGACTATTTACAGTTAGTGCAGTGCGTCCTGCTCACAGTGTTCAGCTAGATCCGTTCCTGTTATCTTCCTACTGACAGGCAGGCTTGTCTTGTTACAGTATATACAGCTACCTGAAGAAAATTACTGGTGTTCTTTTGATCCTATTAGTACCACAGTCAGGCAGCTAGACTATTTACAGTTAGTGCAGTGCGTCCTGCTCACAGTGTTCAGCTAGATCCATTCCTGTTATCTTCCTACTGACAGGCAGGCTTGTCTTGTTACAGTATATACAGCTACCTGAAGAAAATTACTGGTGTTTTTGATCCTATTAGTACCACAGTCAGGCAGCTAGACTATTTACAGTTAGTGCAGTGCGTCCTGCTCACAGTGTTCAGCTAGATCCGTTCCTGTTATCTTCCTACTGACAGGCAGGCTTGTCTTGTTACAGTATATACAGCTACCTGAAGAAAATTACTGGTGTTCTTTTGATCCTATTAGTACCACAGTCAGGCAGCTAGACTATTTACAGTTAGTGCAGTGTGTCCTGCTCACAGTGTTCAACTAGATCAGTTCCTGTTATCTTCCTACTGACAGGCAGGCTTGTCTTGTTACAGTATATACAGCTACTTGAAGAAAATTACTGGTGTTCTTTTGATCCTATTAGTACCACAGTCAGGCAGCTAGACTATTTACAGTTAGTGCAGTGCGTCCTGCTCACAGTGTTCAGCTAGATCCGTTCCTGTTATCTTCCTACTGACAGGCAGGCTTGTCTTGTTACAGTATATACAGCTACCTGAAGAAAATTACTGGTGTTCTTTTGATCCTATTAGTACCACAGTCAGGCAGCTAGACTATTTACAGTTAGTGCAGTGCGTCCTGCTCACAGTGTTCAGCTAGATCCGTTCCTGTTATCTTCTTACTGACAGGCAGGCTTGTCTTGTTACAGTATTTACAGCTACCTGAAGAAAATTGCTGGTGTTCTTTTGATCCTATTAGCACCACAGTCAGGCAGCTAGACTATTTACAGTTAGTGCAGTGCGTCCTGCTCACAGTGTTCAGCTAAACCTACAAGTTAGTGGGGTGCGTCCTGCTCACAGTGTTCAGCTAAAACTACAAGTTAGTGTGGTGCTTCCACCTCACAGTGTTCAGCTAAACCTACAAGTTAGTGCGGTGCGTCCTGCTCACAGTGTTCAGCTAAAACTACAAGTTAGTGCTGTGCGTCCTGCTCAGTGTTCAGCTAAACCTACAAGTTGGTGTAGTGAGACCTCTGCACAGTGTTCATCTAAAGCTACAAGTTAGTGCAGTGCGTCCTGCTCACAGTGTTCAGCTAAAACTACAAGGTAGTGCTGTGCGTCCTGCTCACAGTGTTCAGCTAAAACTACAAGTTAGTGTGGTGCGTCCACCTCACAGTGTTCAGCTAAACCTACAAGTTATTTTTTTGCGAGCTCTGCACAGTGTTCATCTAAAGCTACCTGTAGAAGGTTGGTGGTGTTTTCCTGATCCTATCACTACCGCAGTCAGCTAAAAAAGCTACAAGTTAGTTTTTTGCGAGCTCTGCACAGTGTTCAGCTAAAGCTACCTGTAGAAGGTTGGTGGTGTTCTCATACTACAGGCAAGCAGTTGATTTTGCTAGCTACAGTATCAGTACATGTGTGTATATATATATATATATATATATATATATATATATATATATATATATCCCAGCTTAGTGCAGCTACAGGCCATTAGTATTTCTGGAAGGCCAAGAAGGAGAGGCAGACAGTCACAAGCCAATAAGAGAGGGCAAGCAGGCTCTGTGTCTAGTGCTGGTTGTGGAGACGGTGCATCCTCGTCAGCATGTGGCCGTGGGACACGCTTGGCCTTTTTTTCGGCAGCTGGCCGTGTTGAGCCACAACATGCGGAAGACTTGGTCGAGTGGATGCCCAAGCCGTCCTCATCCTCCTCATCCTCTCTCACCCATGCCCAGGGTACTTTGTCTGGCAAAGCAGCGGCCTCTTGCCTCGGCTCCTCCTGAGGAGTCCCTCGAACTGTTTGACCACAGTGTTGGGTACATGCTCCAGGAGGATGCCCAGCATTTGGAAGGCTCTGATGATGATACTGAGCTCAATGAAGGCAGTAATATGAGCACAGACAGAGGGGGTGCCCAAGAAGGACAGCAATCTGGCAGTCATGCTCCCCCCGCTGCAGCATACTGCCAGGTTTGCTCCAGTGATGAGGAGGGAGGGGATGATGAGGTCACTGACTCAACGTGGGTGCCTGATAGGAGAGAGGAAGAGGAGGAGGAGGTGGCACATCACCAACGAGGCAGGATGCCCTCCAGGGGCCAGCTTAAGGGCAGCACATTGACTGCATCACACCCCAAAGCTCCACATGTGCAGGGCGCTGCAGTGTCTGCGCGTTATTCAAAAAGTTCTTTGGTGTGGGCCTTTTTTGAGACGAGTGCATCAGATCGCACCACTGCTATTTGCAACATATGTCTCAAGCCTATCTCGCGTGGCCAAAACATCTCCCGCTTGGGTACCACATGCTTAACCAGACATATGTTGACCTGCCATGCAGTTCGTTGGCAAGCGTATCTAAAAGACCCACACCAAAGAACAAAGAGGACCTCTCCTTGCTCCTCATCAGCTGAGATCTCCAACCCCACTATACCTTCAGTCCTCTGAAATCTGCACTGAGAGGAATGAAGGTGTAGAATTAGGTGTGTCACAGCCAAGTACTTGTGGGCAATCTGCTTTTGGTACACCGACGTCAGATTGTACCAGGCAAATTTCCCTGCCCCAGCTGCTGCACCGCCGAAAGAAGTTTGCTCCCAGCCATCCACATGCGCAGCGGTTGAATGCTAGCTTGGCAAAATTGCTAGCACTTCAACTGCTGCCTTTTCAGTTGGTAGACTCGGCCCCCTTCCGTGAGTTTGTGGAATGTGCGGTTCCTCAGTGGCAGGTACCCAAACGCCACTTTTTCTCACGGAAGGCGATTCCGGCTCTCTACCAGCATGTGGAAGGCAATGTCCATGCCTCGCTGGACAGGGCGGTCAGCGGTAAGGTGCATATTACCGCTGACTCATGGTCCAGCAGGCATGGACAGGGACGTTACCTAAGTTTCACGGCGCATTGGGTGACTCTGCTGGCAGCTGGGAAGGATGCAGGACAAGGTGCAGTAGTGTTGGAGGTTGTTCCGCCACCACGAATCCAAAATGCTAATGATTTTGACACACCTCTCTCCTCCACCCACTCCTCTTCTTCTTCCTCCATGGCCTCTTCCTGTGCTTTGTCCTCGGAACCAGCGGTGCTCCGTAGCCGTTCAAGGGGCTACGCAAGTACGCAGGCCAAAAGATGCCATGCGGTGCTTGAGCTGGTGTGCTTGGGGGACAGGAGTCACACTGGGGCAGAGGTTCTGTCAGCTCTGCAGGGGCAGGTTCAGAGGTGGTTGACGCCACGCCAACTTAAGGCAGGAATGGTGGTTTGCGACAATGGCACCAACCTCCTCTCTGCCCTCCGACAGGGACAAATGACCCATGTGCCCTGTTTGGCTCACGTCCTTAACTAGGTGGTGCAGTGGTTCTTGGGCAGGTACCTGGGCTTACAGGATGTCCTGAGGCAGGCCAGGAAAGTCTGTGTGCATTTCCGCCGGTCATATAATGCCAGTGCTCGGCTGATGGACCTCCAAAAGCAGTTTAACCTGCCCAAGAATCGCCTAATCTGTGACATGCCCACCAGGTGGAACTCAAACTTGGCCATGCTGCAGCGGCTGCACACGCAGCAGAGGGCCATCAATGAGTACCTGTGCGACTATGGCACCAGGACAGGGTCAGGGGAGCTTGGTTTTTTTTCCCCACGCCAGTGGGCCATGATCAGGGATGCATGCACTGTCCTGTCACCATTTGAGGAGGCCACGAGGATGGTGAGCAGTGACAGTGCATGCATCCGTGACACTGTCCCCCTTGTCCACCTGTTGGAGCACACACTGCATGGAATAATGGACAGGGCACTTGAGGCAGAACAGAGGCAGGAAGAGGAGGACTTCCTTTAGCTCTCAAGGCCCCCTTTATCCAGACAGTGTTCCTGCGTGCCCGCCGATCACACAGGAAGAGGACGAGGAGGAGGAGGAGGAAGATTGAGTCAGTATGGAGGTGGAGCCTGGCACTCAGCATCAGCAGCAGTCTTTAAGGGATCAGTCCCAAAAAACACATGGACTTGTACGCGGCTGGGAGGAGGTGGCTGCGGACCATGTCGTCCTTAGTGACCCAGAGGACTCTGGACCGAATGCCTCAGCAAACCTACGCTGCATGGCCTCCCTGATCCTGCAAAGCCTGCGTAAGGATCCTCGTATTCGTGGTATCAAGGAGAAGGACCAATACTGGCTGGCAACCCTCCTTGATCCACGTTACAAGGGTAAGGTTGCGGACCTTATCTTGCCATCGCAGAGGGAGCAGAGGATGAAACATCTTCGGGAAGCCTTGCAGAAAGGTCTGTGCAACGCATTCCCAGAGACTGGGAGGTTACAAACTCCTGTTTCTGGACAACGTGTTGCTGAGGCTTCGGTCAGTCAAAGAAGGAGCGGTGGAGAAGGTGGCCGTCTGTCCGATGTGTTCAGACAATTTTTTGGTCCGCAGCCCCAAGGTATGATCGGTTCCAGCAACCATCGCCAGTGTCTGTTTTACATGGTGCAGGAATACCTAGGGGCAAGATCTGACTTGGACACCTTTCCCACTGAAAATCCTCTGGGTTACTGGGTCTTGAGGATGGATCACTGGCCAGAGCTTGCACAGTATGCAATTGAGCTACTGGCCTGTCCTGCATCCAGCGTTCTTTCGGAACGCACATTCAGTGCTGCTGGAGGATTTGTAACCGATCACAGGGTGCGTCTGTCCACTGACTCGGTCGATCGACTGACCTTCATAAAAATGAATCAGTCTTGGATCACCACCAGCTACCAAGCACCTGATGCTGATGTAACCGAATAATTTTTTTTGAAATCTCAGATCCCTTCAAAGACTGCCTATACTGATGCTGAGTGACTATCCCTGAGTAATTATCCTCTTCCTCCTCAATCATCACGCTGATAGCTTGTAAGAACATTTTTGGTTCTGGGCGCCACCACCAGTGCCTAAGGCACAATTTTTCAGCCCCTGTTTAACAGGGGCATGTAATTACAATTTTTGATGCAATACTTTGCAGCAGGGCTTGTTTCTGCGTTACAACTAGAGTATCTGAAGAGAAGGAATAAAGGAGAAGAAAAGAGAAAAAAGAAGATTAGAAGATAGAAAACGGGAGCTATTCCTGCGCTACCAAATTGGAAAAAAGTGTAGTAATCGTACAAAATTCAAACTGAAATTCACAGACTGTATAAACCATATGCAACTGGACAGCTGCATGCACCAAAGCAAGGGCCCAGACAAAAGCCCGAAACGGATGAAATAAAAAAGAGAGGGGGGGTGCTGCGCTAACCAGAGGGTCTATACTCATTAATAATTTCTTATAATTATAGGACCAAAGGCCTCAGTGTAATGGAATAAATGTACGTATAAAAATCGCATGAGTTGGAGTGTTTAAAACGCATGGATTGGTGTGATAACTAAAAATAGGGGCAAGTGGTTTGCATATATGTTGATCTAAAAAGGTGATAAATATAAATATAAGCAATACATATATGTTGATCCAAAAAGGTGATAAATATAAATATAAGCAATAAAACATATGTCTAAAATCATTCAATCCAATAAATACGATATATCAAAGTGCTGGTGCTCTCGTGCCTTAAATAAAATAATACAGACTGATAAGTATAATAAAGTGCATGAATGGAACAATAATATTACAAAAAATCAATATATCAAGTGAAAAAACAAGAAAGGCATAATCGCCAAATCCTGGTGTTGCAACCAGTGCAAAGTGAAGACTCAGTGTGGGTGATCAAGTGGATAAATAAATAATCCGATATACTTGCTAGTGTCCAAAAAAAATAATATATAGTGTCCAAAAAATACGTGCAACCAAAGACAAATCTTATCAATGTTGCACAGAAGAAAGTGCTCAAACACAGCAAAAAAATGACAGTGGGGTGGTGATATGCAGACAAAACACTCTGTGTCCTCTTCGTGCAGCATGCGCTAGTGTAGGTAATGGCCCCTTACCTAGCGGTGCTAGGTCAACCGCATATAAGTTGTTTAATCACAAGGTCCTGGGTCTCTATTGCGTCTCTGTGTCCACGCTTGCCGCCTCTGCAGGATCCTATTGAAGGCTGGATGTATCTAGTTATGGTCCTAGTTGGAGTCCTGGGACAGTGCGGCTCCTAGCTCCTCCTCCACATCTCATCTCAAATGTATATAAAATATAGGACAAGGTACCCAAATAGTGAAGTATGTTTTCATGGGGGTCACTTTATTCGTATACACATATGGACAGAGTACTCACATTAAGCAGTTTGTATCACAGCGTTGTATCCTACGAGCAGCGAGCTTGTAATGCATTCAGCAGAGAAAGAAACAAGCCTATTCCGTCCCTACGCGTGACGTCACCGATCACGTGACTTCTTCAGGGGACTTCTTCTCCCCTGAAGAAGTCACGTGATCGGTGACGTCACGCGTAGGGATGGAATAGGCTTGTTTCTTTCTCTGCTGAATGCATTACGAGCTCGCTGCTCGTAGGATACAACGCTGTGATACAAACTGCTTAATGTGAGTACTCTGTCCATATGTGTATACGAATAAAGTGACCCCCATGAAAACATACTTCACTATTTGGGTACCTTGTCCTATATTTTATATACATTTGAGATGAGATGTGGAGGAGGAGCTAGGAGCCACACTGTCCCAGGACTCCAACTAGGACCATAACTAGATACATCCAGCCTTCAATAGGATCCTGCAGAGGCGGCAAGCGTGGACACAGAGACGCAATAGAGACCCAGGACCTTGTGATTAAACAACTTATATGCGGTTGACCTAGCACCGCTAGGTAAGGGGCCATTACCTACACTAGCGCATGCTGCACGAAGAGGACACAGAGTGTTTTGTCTGCATATCACCACCCCACTGTCATTTTTTTGCTGTGTTTGAGCACTTTCTTCTGTGCAACATTGATAAGATTTGTCTTTGGTTGCACGTATTTTTTGGACACTATATATTATTTTTTTTGGACACTAGCAAGTATATCGGATTATTTATTTATCCACTTGATCACCCACACTGAGTCTTCACTTTGCACTGGTTGCAACACCAGGATTTGGCGATTATGCCTTTCTTGTTTTTTCACTTGATATATTGATTTTTTGTAATATTATTGTTCCATTCATGCACTTTATTATACTTATCAGTCTGTATTATTTTATTTAAGGCACGAGAGCACCAGCACTTTGATATATCGTATTTATTGGATTGAATGATTTTAGACATATGTTTTATTGCTTATATTTATATTTATCACCTTTTTGGATCAACATATATGTATTGCTTATATTTATATTTATCACCTTTTTAGATCAACATATATGCAAACCACTTGCCCCTATTTTTAGTTATCACACCAATCCATGCGTTTTAAACACTCCAACTCATGCGATTTTTATACGTACATTTATTCCATTACACTGAGGCCTTTGGTCCTATAATTATAAGAAATTATTAATGAGTATAGACCCTCTGGTTAGCGCAGCACCCCCCCTCTCTTTTTTAAGATTAGAAGATAACCTAATTGTATAAAGTATACGGAACTCAATGCTAAGTGAACGGGTTTAAGGAATGGGATGAGGAGTGACACTCAATATACAAGATAGGTGTAATAGGTGATATAAGGGTGATGGGTAAAGGTGGAGGAAATTAGCCATTACTGTAAGAGTGAAGAGGGGAACATACACAGATCTTTGGAGGGTAAGACATAGTATAGGAAGCAGCTACAAAGAAATCACTAATATTAAAGAGAAGGAAGAGAGGGAAGAGATGGGAAAAGAGAAGGAAAAAGGAAAAAAGGATTTTTAGTTGATATAGTTAAGATTTAGACACAGGGAGAATATAAGAGAAAGAGTTCGGGGAGGAGGGAATTAGAAGGTGACCCGTGGGGTTATATTGTCCCATTAGGTAGGTCCCGATATAATGGGACTGGTTGAACTGGTACTAGTGAGGGGATGGAGGGGATCTGGCACAGGGGGTGTGCCCAGACCCCTCCACCAGTTAGATAAGATACTCCGAATGGGGAGATACTTTTGGAGTGTGTGGGGGGAGGGGGGGGGGGTGGAAGGGTGGGTTGGAATTTTTCTGGGTTTTTTTCTCCATTTTTTTTTTTTTGTTTTGTTTTGTTTTGTTTTGTTTCCTCCAGGCAAATGGCAAATATGGTATTGGCTCTCTTTTTTTGGTTTTCTCTTGAAGGATGGCTGCATCATTAAGGATTGTATCCTATAATGTGAAGGGACTGGGTTCACAACATAAAAGGGGCCAACTTTGGCATGAATTACAACATTATGCAGCGGACATAGCATTTCTCCAAGAAACGCACTTTAGGGAGAAATCAATACCTAACCTACCGAGACATATGTTCAGCCATTGGTATCATGCAGTATCACCGATTGCAAGGGCAAGAGGGGTCACAATAGCATTTAGAAAAACTTGCCCATGGGTATTAACGTCTGTTCAAACAGACAGAGAAGGTCGTTTCTTATTTGTCAAGGGGGCAATATATGGCCAGCGATATACATTTGCTGCTATTTATGCTCCAAATATGGGAACAATTAAATTTCTTGTCGAAATGCTGAGGGCACTGGAGAAATTCAGGGAAGGATGTCTGATCCTGGGTGGAGACATCAACATGGTACTAGACCCGGGTCTAGACACAACATCAGGGAAATCCTCCATATCTTTTAGAGCCCTAAAATATTTAAAACAACGTCTACGCACCCAACATCTGGTTGATAGCTGGCGGGCATTGCATAATGAAGCAAAAGATTATAGTTATTACTCTACAGCACATAAAATGTATTCGCGTATTGATGTATTCATGGTAGATCAATTCTATCTGGAGAGTGTCCGGGATTGTATTATTGAAGCTATAACTATCTCGGATCATGCCCCAATAACGTTAACATTCTTCCCGAACCAGAAAGGCATATAGAACGAACCTGGCGATTGAACGAATCGCTACTGGATAACAAAAAGATAACTGAAGAGTTAATAGTAAAAATATGGGAATATTTTGAAAGGAATACGCCAGGAGAGGTGTCTGAGCAGTCAGTGTGGGAAGCTCATAAATCAGTTATAAGGGGAGAATTAATAGCCTATGGAGCCTATATTAAGAAAGAAAGGAAAAGGGAAGTGACAGAGCTATTGGAGAAAATTACCATATTAGAGACTAAACATAAAAAAAAACTTAGATCCCTCAGATATCCAACAACTAGGGCATCTTCGAACAGAACTTGCACAATGTCTGCATCGTAAAATAAACAATAAATATAGATATTTTGCCCATAGGTTCTATGAGCAAGGTAACAAATGCGGGAGACTATTAGCTAAACAACTTAAAAAGCAGCAAGATTCTAGACATGTTCATAATCTATTAATTCATAACAGGAAAGTAGTGGAAACACAGGCCATAGCGAAAGAATTTCATAAATTCTACCGGACCCTATATAACATTCAGACACCGGAGACAGCTCAATTAGAAAATAAAGAAGATCAAAGAAGGGAGGAAACACGAGAATATATCAGGGAATCATCCTTGTCGACCATATCTGAGATGATTAAGACGGAAATGGACCAGCCAATTACGGTGAATGAGTTGAGCAGAGCAATAGCGGCCCTACCAGCAGGGAAAAGTCCTGGCCCGGACGGCCTGACAAATGCTTACTATAAAAAATTCTCTTCGGAGTTGATAAAACCGCTATGTAACTATTTTAACTCTATTAATGCAGTTAATTCTTTGCCCCCAGAAGCCCTGGTGGCGTATATAAACATAATCCCCAAAGAGGGGAAAGACCCTCAATACTGCGCCAATTATAGGCCTATTTCTCTGCTCAACTCAGACACTAAATTGCTTGCCAAAATTTTAGCTATGAGATTGCAAGAACATATAGGGGATTTGGTGCACCCCGACCAGACAGGTTTTGTAAAAGGACGTGAGGCAAGGGATAATACCATCCGGGCACTTCATCTGCTCCACTGGATACAATACGGTCCAGAGAAAGCCCCAAGGATCGTACTATCGATGGACGCAGAAAAAGCCTTCGATAGGGTGAATTGGGGCTTTATGAAAGAAGTTCTGAAGGGAGTGGGTCTAGGTGACCGTATGATGGGATGGATAATGGCCCTTTACGCAGATCCAAGAGCAAGAGTTAAAGTGAATGGTACAATCTCGGACTATCTCAACATACGAAACGGAACAAGGCAGGGGTGCCCACTTTCCCCGCTAATATTTGCCATAATGTTAGAACCATTTCTCTGTAAGATTAGAGGTAATGGGGAGATAAGGGGAATAGGTGTGGGGGGCGTAGAGCATAAGGTATCAGCATATGATCTGCTGTTTTACCTCTCAGCACGCTTGAATAGAGGAGAAGATTTGGATGCCGCACACCGGATGTAGTCAAAAAACTTCACTTTATTGAAAAAATGGGATCATCAAAATAACAAGACTGTCATGCAGAAAGTACAGATAAGCTGACGCGTTTCGCACTCAGGACTGTGAGTGCAGCTATGAGTAAGCACTCAGTCCTGAGTGCGAAACGCGTCAGGTTATCTGTACTTTCTGCATGACAGTCTTGTTATTTTGATGATCCCATTTTTTCAATAAAGTGAAGTTTTTTGACTACATCCGGTGTGCGGCATCCAAATCTTCTCCTCTATTCAAGCCTGCTTTGCCTAGCATTCAGCCAGCACCTGGAGCTCTTCTGCTCTGAAAATTCCACTTACACCTGGGTCAGTGTCAGCCTGAGCGGTGGAAACACTTTCTTTGCTTACCTCTCAGCACCTCAGACTTCCCTAGTGTCACTCATGCAGGAAGTAGGTAAATATGCTAGGCTATCTAATTTTAAAATCAATTATGAAAAATCAATACTTCTTCCCAGTCATGTCCCTCAAGAGATGGCAGAGATATTGAAGAGGGAATACCCCTTTGTGTGGAAGAAAGATTCACTGTTTTACTTATGGATTCATGTCACCACAGATCAAAAAATGTTGTATGATCTTAATTATACTCCACTAATAGCCGGGTTAAGGGAGGACTTAAAGAAATGGACAGGACAATATTTAACATGGTTTGGAAGAGTGAGTGCCATTAAGATGTGTATACTACCTAGAATTATTTATATGTTACACACAGTTCCAATTAAGTTACCAGGAATCTTTTTTAAACAGATACGGAAGGCTTTTACAGCATTTGTGTGGAATAATAAAAGACCAAGGCTGACATATGACATCCTGTGTAGAAGTAAGGCTGAAGGAGGATTGGGCCTTCCTGATATATCAACATACTATAAGGCAATGTCGCTGGTCCGTATTTTTAATTGGTGTCATGATTCCCCTAGTAAAATGTGGGTCCCATTAGAGAAAGCTATAGCGGGGAGGAACCTGGCAGGAGCTCCCTGGATTCCGAATACGGAAAGAGGACTCTCGAAATGGACATCCCCCTGACCTGGAACGCACTGATAACATGGGATAATCTAAATAAAACAGGAGAGTACTCCCCATGGGTGTCCCCCTTAGCTCCACTGGAGGGTTTCCCATGGTTCCCACCGGGGGGAGGGAGGAGGATTCCTGGGGGCATGGGGGAGGGATGGAGATGTCACCTGTGGCAAGTTTGCCCCACGGGGGACCTTAGCAACTTATTCAGAGCTGGTTACAGCACTAGGGAATATATCTATAACAGGATGGAGATACAATCAAATGAAAGGTTTTTTCAAAAAAATTAAACCCCTTCTGAGACCATTAAATACAATAACTAGGTTTGAGAGCCGGTGTGTACACCTGGGGGAAGGCAGACATATGTTGTCCCAGATGTACAGCCTGATACTTAGTACCCAAAAGAAAACAATCCCATACTTTGTCAGGGAATGGGAAAGAGAACTAAATAAAGTACTATCAGACGAACAAATTAAAAAAATGATCCAATCAACTTATTCAACATCCATAAGCTCGTATTCTCAGGAAATGGCCTATAAATTTTTGACAAGGTGGTATAGGACACCAGCAAGATTAAATAGGCTATATCCAACAGCAGATGCCCGATGCTGGAGAGGGTGCGAGCAAAGGGGTACATTTCTTCATCTGTGGTGGGAATGCCCCAGGATTAAGGAATTCTGGGATGCAGTTGCACCATGGATTAAGAGGTTAGCCCCTAGATCTATAGAGTGTACACCTTTGGACTTCTTATTTTATGGAACAGCTGGCACAATCAAGGCCTATAGGAGGAGCATTACACCACATTTATTAAATGCAGCCAAAGTATTAATTCCAAGATTCTGGAAGCAGATTACCTGCCCAACATTAGAGGATTGGAAAAGGGAGGTCAACCGGACAATGGAAGCGGAAAGATGGATTCATGTAGTTAAAGACAAAAAAGGGGAATTTGAGGACATATGGGCAGGCTGGATACAGTGTGTACAGGGGATAGATTAAGAGGGAAATATGAAACGAGAAGGTGCAGGGAGCCAGGGCCATATAAATACCTTGGATTAGTTGCATAGGGGTTTAGCCAGGGAGGAAAAGGAAGGAATTGGGTTTTTTTTTTTATTTATTTATTTTTGTTTAGACTGCTGTCTCCCCCCCCCCTCCCTGTCCCTTTTACCCATATAATGAGATACCTGATTTGGTGAAAAGGGGGAGGGAGGTGGCAAGGTGAATTTTCTTGTTTTTTTTTTTCTTATTGTTGTTTAATGTGCTGGTTTGTAAGCGCATGGTGTAGGGAACGTCACTAAGGAAGGGGATATGAAGATTGAAACACACAATCAATGGGAATTATGCTAATCACCTAGGGTCTTTGTTTTTTTTTTTTTTTCTTTCCTTTTTTTTTTTTTTTTTATAGATGTTATATTTAATAGTGGCCTTTTACACAATAGGGGGTAACACATGAAGGTATTTTAGGATTAATTGGATCACTTTAAATAAATTACTTAATAGAAGTGAGGAACTAGGCCATGATTGGCCAATAAATATAATTATGGGATAATTAACAATAACCACAGGGTATGTACAGGTGTGGTGGGTTTTCTTTTTTTTTCTTAGAAGTGAGGAACAATTACGGAATAACAATAATAATGTATGGACGGGGCTGGGGGTTTTCCCTTTTTTTTTTTTTTTGTTGGTATGTTTTAGGCTTGTTTTAATGTGTTGGTTGTAGGGGGTGGGGGTGTCAATGTGGAATTGGATACACAGACCGATACGCACAAATATTGGGAATCTCATCAATCATAGGATATATTTGGTTGTCGAACATATGTCGGGGGAGGGAGGGGGTTGAGACAGGCAGCGTTTTTTTTCATTCCCCCTTTTTTTTTTTTTGGGGAGGGGATAGGGTCAGTTGTAAGAGAACGATGTTACCAATTGGTCTCTTATTAATGTTTAATATGTTAATCCTGCGTAATTATTGTAAAATATGAAATTAAGGATGTTTAATTGTGAATTGTGAAAAGTATAACAGAAAATAAAAAAAATGTGATTATAAAAAAAAAACAAAAAACAACTAGAGTATCTGTGAGGGGTTGCAGTGTTGTGGCACCAGCACCAGTGCCTAAGGCCCAATTTTTCTGCCCCTGTTTAACAGGGGCGTGTAATTACAATTTTTGATGCAATACTTTGCAGCAGGGCTCGTTCCTGCGTTCCAACTAGAGTGTCTGTGAGGGGTTGCAGTGTTGTGGCACCAGCACCAGTGCCTAAGGCCCAATTTTTTAGCCCTTGTTTAACAGGGGCATGTAATTACAATTCTTGATCTAATATTTCACAGCAGGGCCCATTTCTGCACCCACCAACAGCGAGTGAGGACTTACAGTGTTGTGGCACCAGCACCACCACCACCACCACCAAAGGCCCAGTTTTTCTGCCCCTGTTCAACAGGGGCATGTAATTACAATTCTTGATCTAATATTTCACAGCAGGGCCCTGTGAGGGCTTACAGTGTTGTGGCCACAACAACACCTAAGGCCCAAATTTCTGCTGAGTATATAGGGCAGGCCCCTACTTTCAAACATCTAACTTACAAACGACTCCTACTTGCAAACGGAAGGAGACAACAGGAAGTGAGATGAAATCTACCCCTAGGAAGGGAAATTCTCTCCTGTAAGAGTTAATATGGGAAAAACATTTCTCCTTTCCACTGATGCTTTCCAATCCTTGTTCCACAAAAAAACACAAATTTTCAAAAAACATTTGTCATTGGGACAAAAACAAATGTCACAGGGGTGATAACCCTTCCCTATGTTTTCCAAAAAGCTTAAAAAAGATTTTTTGGCTGGAGCTAAACACGTTAAAAATGTACCTGTTCAAAATTACAAACAGATTCTACTTAACAACAAACCTACAGTCCCTGTCTTGTTTGCACTGCCTGTATACTGCTGTTCAGAGTATATAGGGCCTGGTGGCCCCACACCTTTCCTTATTTTAATTTGGGTGCGGGGTTCCCCTTAATATCCATACAAGACCCGAAAGGCCTGGTAATGGACTGGGGGTACCCATGCCGTTTGTCTCACTGATTTTCATCCATATTGCCAGGACCCGACATTACATTAAACCCGTAAGCAGTTTTAAATGAGATTTTTTTCCTTTAAAAATGACATTTGGTGCAGGGACTGTTCTAAACACGGGAAACACGCGCCACTTTACAGGCATACTATAGACACCCCCCAGGTACGATATTTAAAGGAATATTTCACTTTTTTTTTTTTTACTTTAAGCATCATTAAAATCACTGCTCCCAAAAAAACTGACGTTTTTAAAAGTTTTTTTTGCATTGATACATGGCCCCTGGGGTAGGACCCGGGTCCCCGAACCCTTTTTAGCATGCAAATTAGCCTTTAAAATGAGCACTTTTGATTTTGAACGTTCGAGTCCCATAGACGTCAATGGGGTTCTAACGTTCGTGCAAATTTTCGGTCCGTTCGCAGGTTCTGGTGCGAACCGAACCGGGGGGTGTTCGGCTCATCCCTAGTGCAGACCATGAATAAGTTCTAGTATTTGGGTTTTTAATCCTTCATAAATCAGTCCATCCGGCTTCTTTTATAAACTTCTCTAAAATATCAGATCCCTCTGTTCCTATCTGTGGATTTTTTCCATATCTATCCAATCTTTGGGTTCAACCACATATTAAAGTTTCCCATACAAATAACAAATAACGTATGCCTCTGGGTACTTTGTCATAAATAACATTTCTTCCTTTAATACTCCTGGTGTAGCTGGGGGGGGGGGGGTTGTATATCCCCATAATAACAAATGGTAATGAATATATTGTGGCATAGGCAAAGACATAGCTCCCTTCAGGGTCTCTCTTTACCCTAATACAGTCCCATGCCACTGTCTTATGCACCATCAGGGAAACCCCCCTTGAGTAAGTTGTATGGCAAGAATGGCAAGACCACTGAATCCACGGTTTCTTGAGACAATCAAGTCTATCTTTAACCATATGTGTTTCTTGAATACATATTATTTTTGCCTGTACTTAACGAATCTCTGAAAACCTGTGTGCGCTTCAATGCCGTGCCCATGCCTCTCACATTTCATTACAGAAAAGTGCACTAACCAGCCGTATGTACCACCTTTCCAGAAAAAAACCCTAGTGCCCCTTAATAGTGACCACTAGGGATGACCTTCATGTTCGAGTCAAACCCATGTTCGACTCGAACATCGGCTGTTCGGTCGTTCGCCGAAATGCAAACGATATGGGCCGTTCGCGCCAAATTCATGTGGCGCGTCACGGCCCATAATTCACTGCGGCATCGCAGTGCATTGCTGGCTGATGATTGGCCAAGCATGCACTATGACCCGCATGCTTGGCCAATCACAGCGCCGCCTGAACAGAGAGCCGTAATTGGCCAAAGCCAAGGAGGCTTTGGAAAAATTATGACTCAGGGGATTTAGTACACACCCCACACTATATAAGGCCGCCTGCATGGCGGCCCTGTGTAGTGTGTCTTCTGGCGTTCATTAAGAGAGAGAGAGAGAGAGAAAGACAGACAGTGACATTTGATTTGAGTTAGATAGATTAGGCAGAACAGTCAGTCAGTTAGCTGCACTTACAGTGTATTGTGTATATATATGCATCCCAGGTGTTGCATATATATATATATATATATATATACACTGTATTCAGTTTAGCTAGATCTGTTCCTGTTATCTTCCTACTGACAGGCAGGCTTGTCTTGTTACAGTATATACAGCTACCTGAAGAAAATTACTGGTGTTCTTTTGATCCTATTAGTACCACAGTCAGGCAGCTAGACTATTTACAGTTAGTGCAGTGTGTCCTGCTCACAGTGTTCAACTAGATCCGTTCCTGTTATCTTCCTACTGA
This sequence comes from Lithobates septentrionalis, assembly GCA_037952835.1. Lineage (NCBI taxonomy): Eukaryota > Metazoa > Chordata > Amphibia > Anura > Ranidae > Lithobates > Lithobates septentrionalis. The sequence goes on along the minus strand of JBBDGP010000526.1, from coordinate 2,156,991 downwards.
CAGGCAGGCTTGTCTTGTTACAGTATATACAGCTACCTGAAGAAAATTACTGGTGTTCTTTTGATCCTATTAGTACCACAGTCAGGCAGCTAGACTATTTACAGTTAGTGCAGTGCGTCCTGCTCACAGTGTTCAGCTAGATCCGTTCCTGTTATCTTCCTACTGACAGGCAGGCTTGTCTTGTTACAGTATATACAGCTACCTGAAGAAAATTACTGGTGTTCTTTTGATCCTATTAGTACCACAGTCAGGCAGCTAGACTATTTACAGTTAGTGCAGTGCATCCTGCTCACAGTGTTCAGCTAGATCTGTTCCTGTTATCTTCTTACTGACAGGCAGGCTTGTCTTGTTGCAGTATATACAGCTACCTGAAGAAAATTACTGGTGTTCTTTTGATCCTATTAGTACCACAGTCAGGCAGCTAGACTATTTACAGTTAGTGCAGTGCGTCCTGCTCACAGTGTTCTGCTAAACCTACAAGTTAGTGGGGTGCGTCCTGCTCACAGTGTTCAGCTAAAGCTACCTGTAGAAGGTTGGTGGTGTTCTCATACTACAGGCAGGCAGTTGATTTTGCTAGCTGCAGTATCAGTACATATATATATATATATATATATATATATATATATATATATATATATATATCCCAGCTTAGTGCAGCTACAGGCCATTAGTATGTCTGGAAGGCAAAGAAGGAGAGGCAGACAGTCACAAGCCAATAAGAGAGGGCAAGCAGGCTCTGTGTCTAGTGCTGGTTGTGGAGACGGTGCATCCTCATCAGCACGTTGCCGTGGGACAGGCTTGGCCTTTTTTTCGGCAGCTGGCCGTGTTGAGCCGAAACATGCAGAAGACTTGGTCGAGTGGATGACCAAGCCGTCCTCATCCGCTTCATCCTCTCTCACCCATGCCCAGGGTACTTTGTCTGGCAAAGCAGCGGCCTCTTCCCTCGGCTCAATGTCATCAGTGACTCCTTCCCTAGCCCCACCATGTCCTCCTGAGGAGTCCCTCGAACTGTTTGACCACAGTGTTGGGTACATGCTCCAGGAGGATGCCCAGCATTTGGAAGGCTCTGATGATGATACTGAGCTCGATGAAGGCAGTAACATGAGCACGGACAGAAGGGGTGCCCAAGAAGGACAGCAATCTGGCAGTCATGCTCCCCCTGCTGCAGCATACCGCCAGGTTTGCTCCAGTGATGAGGAGGGAGGGGATGATGAGGTCACTGACTCAACGTGGGTGCCTGATAGGAGAGGGGAGGAGGAGGAGGCGGCACATCACCAACGAGGCAGGATGCCCTCCAGGGGCCAGCCTAAGGGCAGCACATTGACTGCATCACACCCCAAAGCTCCACATGTGCAGGGCGCTGCAGTCTCTGCGTGTTATTCAAAAAGTTCTTTGGTGTGGGCCTTTTTTGAGACGAGTGCATCAGATCGCACCGCTGCTATTTGCAACATATGTCTCAAGCGTATCTCGCGTGGCCAAAACATCTCCCGCTTGGGTACCACATGCTTGACCAGACATATGTTGACCTGCCATGCAGTTCGTTGGCAAGCATATCTAAAAGACCCACACCAAAGAACAAAGAGGACCTCTCCTTGCTCCTCATCAGCTGAGATTTCCAACCCCACTAGACCTTCAGTCCTCTCTGAGACCTGCACTGAGAGGAATGAAGGTGTAGAATTAGGTGTGTCACAGCCAAGTACTTGTGGGCAATCTGCTTTTGGTACACCAACGTCAGATTGTACCAGGCAAATTTCCCTGCCCCAGCTGCTGCACCGCAGAAAGAAGTTTGCTCCCAGCCATCCACATGCCCAGTGGTTGAATGCTAGCTTGGCAAAATTGCTAGCACTTCAACTGCTGCCTTTTCAGTTGGTAGACTCTGCCCCCTTCCGTGAGTTTGTGGAATGTGCGGTTCCTCAGTGGCAGGTACCCAAACGCCACTTTTTCTCACAGAAGGCGATTCCGGCTCTCTACCGGCATGTGGAAGGCAATATCCATGCCTCGCTGGACAGGGCGGTCAGCGGTAAGGTGCATATTACCGCTGATTCATGGTCCAGCAGGCATGGACAGGGACGTTACCTAAATTTCACGGCGCATTGGGTGATTCTGCTGGCAGCTGGGAAGGATGCAGGACAAGGTGCAGTAGTGTTGGAGGTTGTTCCGCCACCACGCTTCCAAAATGCTAATGATTGTGACACACCTCTCTCCTCCACCCCCTCCTCTTCTTCTTCCTCCATGGCCTCTTCCTGTGCTTTGTCCTCGGAACCAGCGGTGCTCCGTAGCCGTTCAAGGGGCTACGCAAGTACGCAGGTCAAAAGATGCCATGCGGTGCTTGAGCTGGTGTGCTTGGGGGACAGGAGTCACACTGGGGCAGAGGTTCTGTCAGCTCTGCAGGGGCAGGTTCAGAGGTGGTTGACACCACGCCAACTTAAGGCAGGAATGGTGGTTTGCAACAATGGCACCAACCTCCTCTCTGCCCTCCGACAGGGACAAATGACCCATGTGCCCTGTTTGGCTCACATCCTTAACTTGGTGGTGCAGCGGTTCTTGGGCAGGTACCCGGGCTTACAGGATGTCCTGAGGCAGGCCAGGAAAGTCTGTGTGCATTTCCGCCGGTCATATAATGCCAGTGCTCGGCTGACGGACCTCCAAAAGGAGTTTAACCTGCCCAAGAACCGCCTAATCTGTGCCCCGTAGAAGACGTCACGTATGACGAAACATGTAGGGCGTGGCCTCGCAGTGCTTGCCATCACGTGTTCCGAAGTTCTTATTTGCACGGGCGTTCTGCCTTTGTTTTTTATGCCAGCTTTTTAGAAAAACATTTTTTCCTATTGGAATCTTTTAAATGTACATCTGTGGTTTATTTTAACCAATAAAACCCCAAACGTTATTACACTATTGGAGTTTCTCTCCTTATGTTTTTTCCTGATTATGGACTCTTCCACTCGTGAGTCCCCCCTCTGATGTTGGAGCAGTTGGACTGTCCGGACCATACTGGAGTCGGTGATACATGCTGTCAAGACCCGGATATCAACATTCTGTCCCTGCAGAGGGTTATATCTGTAAGCCCATACGACCTTGCCATAGAGGAGGTCCAACAATTGGGGTAAGCGTACATCTATTACTCCTTTTTCTGCAATCAATGTACATTCGATAGGAGTCTCTTCAGCTCATCAGTTCTCATGGTTCAGTGATGAGACATACTAAGTGGACTTTTTCTTTCTACCCATTCTTTTGAACCCAGTTATGGACTGATTATGAGTTGTTTTGATGTGTGATTACTTATTTTCAGCATATATCAATATTTGTTGGATTTTTGGGTAATGATTTTATGCACTTGCTGTCGTTATTATTTTTGCTGGGAATCACATATATATTGTGTCTCCTAGGCACTCTTTATCTAATTATATTACTGCCAGCGCACTTAAGTTTATTTATAATCTGTGACATGCCCACCAGGTGGAACTCAACGTTGGCAATGCTGCAGCGGCTGCACACGCAGCAGAGGGCCATCAATGAGTACCTGTGTGACTATGGCACCAGGACAGGGTCAGGGGAGCTTGGTTTTTTCCCCCACGCCAGTGGGCCATGATCAGGGATGCATGCACTGTCCTGTCACCATTTGAGGAGGCCACGAGGATGGTGAGCAGTGACAGTGCATGCATCAGTGACACTGTCCCCCTTGTCCACCTGTTGGAGCACACGCTGCGTGGAATAATGGGCAGGGCACTTGAGGCAGAACAGAGGCAGGAAGAGGAGGACTTCCTTAGCTCTCAAGGCCCCCTTTATCCAGACAGTGTTCCTGCGTGCCCGCCGATCACACAGGAAGAGGAGGAGGAGGAGGAGGAAGATTGTGTCAGTATGGAGGTGGAGCCTGGCACTCAGGATCAGCAGCAGTCTTTAACCACTAAGCCACCGCCCACCGTCATATGACGGCTGGACGAGGCTTCTGTTGTTCTGGGCGGGCGTCATATGACGTCCTCGCCCTCCCGAGCCACTAGGGGGCGCGCGCGTGCCCGCTGCGTCGTTCGGGACCCGGTGCGTGTGCCCGGCGGCCGCGATGTCCGCCGGGCACCCGCGATTGCCGGGTAACAGAGCAGGACTGTGGATCTGTGCATGTAAACACAGATCCACGTCCTGTCAGAGAGGAGAGGAGACCGATGGCGTGTCCCTTGTACATAGGGACACCGATCGGTCACCTCCCCCAGTCAGTCCCCTCCCCCCACAGTTAGAATCACCTCCTTAGGTCATACATTAACCCCTCGATCGCCCCCTAGTGTTAACCCCTTCCCTGCCAGTCACATTTACACAGTATTCAATGCAATTTTATAGCATTGATCGCTGTATAAATATGAATGGTCCCAAAAATGTGTCAAAAGTGTCCGATGTGTCCGCCGCAATATCGCAGTCACAATAAAAATCGCAGATCGCCGCCATTACTAGTAAAAAATAAATAAATAATAAAAATGCTATAAATCTATCCCCTATTTTGTAGACGCTATAACTTTTGCGCAAACCAATTAATATACGCTTATTGCAATTTTTTTTACCAAAAATATGTAGAAGAATACATAATGGCCTAAACTGAGTAAAAAATTTGTTTAAAAAAAAAAATTGGATATTTATTATAGCAAAAAGTAAAAAATATTGTGTTTTTTCAAAATTGTCCCTCTTCTTTTGTTTATAGCGCAAAAAGTAAAAACCGCAGAGGTGATCAAATACCACCAAAAGAAAGCTCTATTTGTGGGGAAAAAATGATAAAAATTTCATTAGGGTGCAGTGTAACATTACAGCAAGTAAATGGCGCAAAAGAGACAAACAAATCCTAATTTATAATGATGGGCATAAACAATAAGGAAAAGAAATTCCATAACAATTAAATTAAACATGAGAGAAATATATAAGTCCATGTAATGACACAGCAGATGAAGGAAGCAGGAATAAGGTGAAAAATCCACATTCAGGGCAGCCTTCTAATGGGAGTGAAAGCCATATCCCAGTAGCACTATAAAACAAGGAGAAAGAGGCGCCTCTGGGTGCAGACGTTTAAAACAATTTATTAAAAAGATGTAGCAACAGCTGGTGATGCACTCACATTTAGTAGAAAAAAGTAGGCAAAGGACTGTCCCAAAGCAATCAAGGGGATCCGTGGGGTCATCTAATCCCGGCTGATGGATGACAGAGATACTGGGCAGTCTGTAAACGCTGGATGTTTTTCCGGCCGAACAGCAGAGACAGGCTCCAGAGAGAGGCTTGGATGGCATCCGATCAGGCGAGGGATGATGACGTCACTCGATATGCGACGCGTTTCCTGAGCTGGCTCACCGTGAATGGTGTGACGGCGGCGCTCCTTTGTCAAGCTCTTGTTTTGCAGTGTAACATGACCGCGCAATTGTCATTCAAAGTGCGGCAGCGCTGAAAACTGAAAAATAGCTTGGGCAGGAAGGGGGTGAAAGTGCCCTGTATTGAGGTGGTTAAGGGATCAGTCCCAAGAAACACATGGACTTGTACATGGCTGGGAGGAGGTGGCTGCAGACCATGTCGTCCTTAGTGACCCAGAGGACTCCGGACCGAATGCCTCAGCAAACCTACGCTGCATGGCCTCCCTGATCCTGCAAAGCCTGCGTAAGGATCCTCGTATTTGTGGTATCAAGGAGAAGGACCAATACTGGCTGGCAACCCTCCTTGATCCACGTTACAAGGGTAAGGTTGCGGACCTTATCTTGCCATCGCAGAGGGAGCAGAGGATGAAACATCTTCGGGAGGCCTTGCAGAAAGGTCTGTGCAACGCGTTCCCAGAGACTGGGAGGTTACAAACTCCTGTTTCTGGACAACGTGTTGCTGAGGCTTCGGTCAGTCAAAGAAGGAGCGGTGGAGAAGGTGGCCGTCTGACCGATGCGTTCAGACAATTTTTTGGTCCACAGCCCCAAGGTATGATCGATTCCAGCAACCATCGCCAGCGTCTGTTTTACATGGTGCAGGAATACCTAGGGGCAAGATCAGATTTGGACACCTTTCCCACCGAAAATCCTCTGGGTTACTGGGTCTTGAGGATGGATCACTGGCCAGAGCTTGCACAGTATGCAATTGAGCTACTGGCCTGTCCTGCATCCAGCGTTCTTTCGGAACGCACATTCAGTGCTGCTGGAGGCATGGTAACCAATCACAGGGTGCGTCTGTCCACCGACTCGGTCGATCGACTGACCTTCATAAAAATGAATCAGTCTTGGATCACCACCAGCTACCAAGTACCCGATGCTGATGTAACCGAATATTTTTTTTTGAAATCTCAGATCCCTTCAAAGACTGCCTATGCTGATGCTGAGTGACTATCCCTGAGTAATTATCCTCTTCCTCCTCAATGATTACGCTGATAGCTTGTAAGAACATTTTTGGTTCTGGGCGCCACCACCAGTGCCAAAGGCACAATTTTTCAGCCCCTGTTTAACAGGGCCGTGTAATTACAATTTTTGATGCAATACTTTGCAGCAGGGCTTGTTCCTGCGTTCCAACTAGAGTGTCTGTGAGGGGTTGCAGTGTTGTGGCACCAGCACCAGTGCCTAAGGCCCAATTTTTCTGCCCCTGTTTAACAGGGGCGTGTAATTACAATTTTTGATGCAATACTTTGCAGCAGGGCTCGTTCCTGCATTCCAACTAGAGTGTCTGTGAGGGGTTGCAGTGTTGTGGCAACAGCACCAGTGCCTAAGGCCTAATTTTTCAGCTCCTGTTCAACAGGGGCATGTAATTACAATTCTTGATCTAATATTTCACAGCAGGGCCCATTTCTGCACCCACCAACAGCGAGTGAGGACTTACAGTGTTGTGGCACCAGCACCAGCACCACCACCACCACCACCACCAAAGGCCCAATTTTTCTGCCCTTGTTCAACAGGGGCATGTAATTACAATTCTTGATCTAATATTTCACAGCAGGGCCCTGTGAAGGCTTACAGTGTTGTGGCCACAACAACACCTAAGGCCCAAATTTCTGCTGAGCATATAGGGCAGGCCCCTACTTTCAAACATCTAACTTACAAACGACTCCTACTTGCAAATGGAAGGAGACAACAGGAAGTGAGATTAAATCTATCCCTAGGAAGGGAAATTCTCTCCTGTAAGAGTTAATATGGGAAAAACATTTCTCCTTTCCACTGATGCTTTCCAATCCTTGTTCCACAAAAAAACCCAAATTTTCAAAAAACATTTTTCATTAGGACAAAAGTGAGGTGAAATCTTCTGAAGAGGAGGAAAGACAGCAAAACAAATGTCACAGGGGTGATAACCCTTCCCTATGTTTTCCAAAAAGCTTAAAAAAGATTTTTTGGCTGGAGCTAAACAATGTACCCGTTCAAAATTACAAACAGATTCTACTTAACAACAAACCTACAGTCCCTGTCTTGTTTGCACCGCCTGTATACTGCTGTTCAGAGTATATAGGGCCTGGTGGCCCCACACCTTTCCTTATTATAATTTGGGTGCGGGGTTCCCCTTATTATCCATAGAAGACCCAAAGGGCCTGGTAATGGACTGGGGGGTACCCATGCCCTTTGTCTCACTGATTTTCATCCATATTGCCAGGACCCGACATGCAAGCAGTTTAAAATGATATTTTTTCCTTTAAAAATGACATTTGGTGCAGGGACTGTTCTAAACATGGGAAACACTCGCCACTTTACAGGCATACTATAGACACCCCCCAGGTACGATATTTAAAGGAATATTTCACTTTTTTTTTTTTTACTTTAAGTATCATTAAAATCACTGCTCCCGAAAAATCGGCCGTTTTTAAAAGGTTTTTTTGCATTGATACATGTCCCCTGGGGTAGGACCCGGGTCCCCAAACCCTTTTTAGGACAATACCATGCAAATTAGCCTTTAAAATGAGCACTTTTGATTTTGAACGTTTGAGTCCCATAGACGTCAATGGGGTTCTAACGTTCGTGCGAATTTTCGGTCCGTTCGCAGGTTCTGGTGCTCATCCCTAGTGACCACCCTTCCACTTGCTTACTTTTCTCTTCAACTATTATCTTCTCTCTACCCATCCATTAATCCCACATCCATGCCAAAAAAAAAATGAGGGCATTACCAACATATCGCATTTGCGTCTATGTGGGTAATTCATGTTGATTTCAGCCTTACTGCTCCTTGACCCTCCTATCTTTTCACACTGGAGAAAAAAAAAGAAACTCTAATATCACCTGCAAGATGCCGAGCAGTTACCATGACTTAGGGGATCACAGCCCTCAATTCAAACACAATTATCTCCCTCCCCCACTCAGTCCATATCAATATAGATGTTATACAGCCTTTTACAATACTCTCTCTATATCCTCCCAGTTTCCCCATCCAAACAGTTGTTCATTCTCATCTTGATTCTCCCAGTTCTTCCCTCTTTCCTGCCCCCCCCCCGTGTACCCTCCTACATACCTAGTGAGTTTCTATAGTGAAAATATTATGTCCCCCCACCCTTTCCCCTCTGTAGTGTTCCATTCTTAAAATAAAAATGTTTTTTTTATATATTTATGTACTTATGCTGTGTACCAGTTACTAATACCACCTCCTGTGCTAAACTCAAAAAACTTCTTCTTATTTTAATTATTCAACTGTCTTGGTGCCTCTTACCCCTCCTGCCTTTCCCCCCACTCCCTTGTATTTTCCCCCTATTTCCAGTAGTGCAATAGTTTTATACTTTTCCCCTTCCCTATTTTTAGTGTTTTCATTTATCAATAACATTTATCATTAAATATGGTATATAATTCCATATGTCCATATTCCAATGTTTTCTTCCCCGTACTTAACTCAAACTCTTTTTCATTAAATTTTCATGCTCATACCAGTCAGCAAACCCAAACTCAAAAAAAAAAAAAAGGCAAGGGGGAGGGAGAGGCAGGTAAAGAGGGGGAGCACCTAACAAAAAGGGGAAGGGGGGTATATACAGGGAGGGAGGGAGGGGAGGGGAGAAGAGTGGACCAGCAAGCGCAGTTCTTTACATATATATTCATTCCCCTTTACCTCTGTCTTCCCTTCTCTCCCTCCTGCGTAATCAATCCTAACTCCTTCCACCCCTGTTATTTTCAATTTGCTGTAAATTGACCACCTCATATATTTAAAAAAGGAAAAAAACTTTTCACTTTACTTATTTAGTCTTTATATCCATGTACCCCCCCCACCCCCCCAAAAAAAAGAAAAAACAATTCCAGTGCATTCCCAATAAATCCTCCCGACTGCATCTTTATCAGGGATTTTCTCTCAGTTCCCCTCTAACCCATTATTTTGATGTAGGTTTAAGTGTCCGAATCCATTCTTGGGCTTGTTTTGGTGTACTAATCTTTCCTCCATCTTCCACTCTCAACTGGGCTGGATAAGCCATAGAGTATTCTACTCCTACATCTCTCAGTTTACATTTTGTCTCGTTAAAAGATGCCCGTTGCTTTTGTAGCTCTAGGGAGAAATCCGGAAATACTGATACTTTACTGTTTTCATAGTGTATCTCTCCCTTTTGTCTCGTTTTCCACAAAATCAAGTCTTTATCCCTGCAGTTCAATAGTCACGCCAACAGTGGCCTAGGGGGTGCACCTGGTTTTGGTGGTGCTGCAGGCTCCCTATGTGCTCTTTCCACTGTGAATGCTGTTGATAACTCTGTATCTGGAAATATGCTTTTCAGCCATTTCTCAACAAACTCCCCCAGGTTGTAACCCCCCCCCCCACTTTTTCTGACAGTCCCACTATCCTTAGGTTGTTGCAACGCATACGATTTTCCAAATCATCTGCTTTCTGCTACCACATAACAATCTGCTTTTTTGCTATTGACACCTTTCTAAGCATAGAAGATACTGGGGGTCATTTACTATAGCGCCGCAGTGCTAATTAGCCCTAAATGACGTGAATTAGCGCTAATCACGCTAATTAGTGCTAAAACGATATTCACTATAGCGCTGGCGAAAAAATACTCCCAAAATCGAATTTACTATAGCTCCCTGAAGACAAACCCTTACTCTGCTAAAACCTGAAGTAGTGCACATGGAAATATTGTTTAGAGCATGATATAATTGCCTACATGGTACTGAAATATGCGGTATATTGTTTAAAGATAATCTACTTTTAAACTGTGTGAAAAAAATATTTCTACACTGAAATATCGTTAACAGTCGGAGAAGAGATAAATTCCCCATTTTTGTACAACTAGGTGCCAGCACAACTGAGCATGCTCAGACATGCAAACTACTCTCATTTTAACTCCAATGGCTTTTTCACAGGGAGCTATAGGAAATACCAAAATTAGCGCTGGGCTAAAATGCATTTTTGAGAGTGCAAGTTTCAGCCATTGATTCTAATGGTACAATTGTAACTTCCCCAAATAAATACTTTTTTAATGTTGAGATGAAATGTATCTTTCTCTGAAAAAAACATTTCCTTTGCAACAATGTTGCTTCAACTTCAACTATTTTGTTTTTAAGGCCTCATTCTCACAAGGCTGACTCCGCTTCCACGGAGTCCGCCTCGGTCAGCCGGCTCAGCGGGAGATCTCTCCGTTGATCTCTGCTGAGCCGGCGGATGACAGGTCCCTCTCTGATCACTGAGCGGGGAGAGGCTTGTCCAGCGCCGCTGCTGCCTATGGAGAGATCGGACGAAAACGGACAGCATGTCCGTTTTCATCCGATCTCACCCAATCCGATCCGCCAGCGACGGATCTGAACGTAGGGCTATCCGTCTGCTTTTAGCGGATCGGACCGGGTCAGATGTCAGCGGACATGTCTCCACTGACAACTGTCGCTCCATAGGCTAACATGGAGTGCCCGTTCAGGTCCGCCGTCAAAACTGACAGGCGGACCTAAACAGTCCGACCGTGTGAAAGGGGCCTAAGAATGCTACAATGTGGAATGTTTTGATGTTTTGGTAAAATATATTTTTCTCTGTCACTTTCACTTGTTACTCTCCATCTCACAAACAACTTTACCCAAACTCACACAGGTGCCTTTATAAACCACAAACAATACCATTGCTGATGCAAATTTAACCGCTTCAGCCCCGGAAGATTTTACCCCTTCCTGACCAGAGCACTTTTTGCGATTCGGCACTGAGTCGCTTTAACTAACAATTGCGCGGTCATGCAACGTTGCACCCAAACAAAATTGATGTCCTTTTTTCCCACAAATAGAGTTTTCTTTTGGTGGTATTTGATTACCTCTGCATTTTTTATGCTATAAACAAAAAAAGTGACAATTTTGAAAAAAACAATATTTTTTTACTTTTTGCTATAATAAATATCCCCCAATAATATATGAAAAAAAAATCTTTTTTTATTCAGTTTAGGCCGATATGTATTCCACATATTTTTGGTAAAAAAATAAAAAATAAAATCGCAAAAAGTGTATATTGATTGATTTGCACAAAAGTTATAGCATCTACAAAATAGGGGATAGTTTTATGGCATTTTTATTATTAATTTTTTTTTTACTAGTAATGGCGATCAGCAATTTTTATCGGAACTGCGACATTATGGCGGACACGTCAGACAATTTTGACACATTTTTGGGACCATTGGCATTTATACAGCGATCAGTGCTATAAAAATGCATTGATTACTATAATAATGTCACTGGCTGGGAAGGGGTTAACACTAGGGGGCGATCAAGGGGTCAATTGTGTTCCCTAGTGTGTGTTCTAACTGAAGGGGGAGGGGACTGTGTAGGGGAGATGATAGATTGCTGTTCATACTATGTATGAACAAACGATCTGTCTCTTCTCCCCTCAGAGAACTGGAAACTGTGTGTTTACATACACAGATCCTGATTCTCGCTGTGCCTTGAGCAATCATGGGAGCCCTGCGGTAATCGCGACCGCGGGGCACTTGCATCGGCTCTGACCGTCGGGCACTTGCATTGGCTCCGTGGGCAAGCAGGGGGCGCGTGCGTGCACCCCTAGTGGCCAAAAAAGGAAGCGATGTAAGATAACGGCGATTCGCGCAGCCGAGCCATGTTGCCGCAGTACAACTGTGGCGGCTGGTCGGCAAGCGGCTACAATGAGTGTGTTTTTCCTTATTTCCAAATCATAATTTGAGCCCAAAAATGTGATATGTGTACCAACATCAGAAATCAAAATGTAATTCCCAAAAATTAGAAGGTAACATCACTGTTCTACACTCACCCACCAAGAATCACAAATAGCACAGAATAAATCAAGAAGAATAACTCTTGAGTAATGTAATTCCACCACCTATATGTCCTAAGAAATGCAGTATATGTGTATTTATGTGTAGGAGGTTTCTACATGTGGCAGCTCTGTGGCTTAGAAGTTAGAACTTCTGCTTAGCATCTCTGAGGGTCTGGGTTTGAATCCCAAACATGCTGCGTTATGTAGAGAAGTTGTCTCATCTCCCTATGTTGTTAAACTTAACTCCTTACTCAGGTCTTAAAACTATGTCTAAATGTAGTATTTATGTGTAGCAGGGTTCCACCACCATTGTAAATCTTGCCAGATATGCTATCTATCCAAAAGTATTGGGACACCTGCCTTTACACACACATGAACTTTAATGGCAGCCCAGTCTTAGTCCGTAGGGTAAAATTTGATGTGACCCACCCTTTGCAGCTATAACAGCTTCTGGGAAGGCTGTCCCCAAGGTTTAGTGTGTTTATGGGAATGTTTGACCATTCTTCCAGAAGCGCATTTGTGAGGATAAGCACTGATGTTGGATGAGAAGGCCTGGCTCACAGTCTCTGCTCTAATTCAGCCAAAAGGTTTTCTATCGGGTTGAGATCAGGACTCTGTGCAGGCTAGTCATGTTCCTCCACCCCAAACTCCCTCATACATGTCTTTATGGACCTTGTCTTTGTGCGCTGGTGTGCAGTCATGTTGGAACAGGAAGGGGCCGTCCCCAAACTGTTTCCACAAAGTTGGGAGCATGAAGTTGTCCAAAATGTCTTGGTATGCTGATGCCTTAAGAGTTCCCTTCACTGGAACTAAGCCCAACCCCTGAAAAACAACCCCACATCATAATCCCCCCTTCACCAAATGATTTGGACCAGTGCACAAATCAAGGTCCATAAAGACATGGGTGAGTGAGTTTGGGGTGGAGGAACTTGAATGTCCTGACCTCAACAGAACACCTTAGGGATGGATTCGAGCAGAGACTGTAAGCTAGGCCTCCTTGACCAACATTAGTGCCTGACCTCACAAATGCACTTCTGGAAGAATGGTCAAACATTCCCATAGACACATTCCTAAACCTTGTTTACAGCCTTCCCAGAAGAGTTGAAGCTGTTATAGCTGCAAAGGGTGGCCCAAGCCAATTTTGAACCCTACAAACTAAGACTGGGATGCCATTTCAGTTTATGTGCGTTTAAAGGCATGTGTCCCTATACTTAGGACAATATATTGTATATTGCTTGTGACACTGAGCCTTAGGGCTGGTTCACACCACAGAGATGCAGACTACATATGCGAGGTCTCCCACTGGCTAATTGGTAGCAAGTCCTTCTAGCAGCACTGGGTTGGCTGGTTCAATTCCCCAACATGCTAATGCTTGTGTTGAAGTTTATAAGTTCTCCCTGTGTGTATTTCTCACCACAATGCTGTCATTTTATTTGTCTCCTGTCAAAACAGTCTCTAATGTAGGAAAGTTAGTTTTGGACTTTAGATTGCAGCCAGGGACTGATGTTAATATTAGCACTAATTATGCCCAGGGACTTGGACATTTAAAATTGTAGGGTTTACACTGCACAGGTACATATGCTTTGAAAACTGTTGCTTTGTTTATGTGCATGCAAATGGACTTCAATCTTTGGTCTGTAGTTGGAGATTTGATGCACATAGCCAAGGGCTAACACAGTTGCAAATAATATTATGTGTTTGTCATAAACCAGATGTGACCAGAACTGTGTGACTGCGACAGAGTGAACCAGACATAAATAGGTGAAAGTAAGTTTATTAAGGAAAATGTATATGTGAACACACCATCAATACAGAGTGAACAACCAAACAAACAGTGATAATAAACCAACCAGCATATGTAGCAAGAGGGAGTACCAGAATCGTAGTCAAGCCAGGCCGGGGTCATAAACAGGGAATCAGTAGCTGGGAAGGGAGATAAACAGGACAAGAGAGGATGGATGGATCACAGGAGGGACGGGTCATGTACAAGGCTCAGAGTCCAGGGTTCAGGGTTCAGGTAACAGACAGGAAAACAGGATCAACAGGTCCCAGGAATCAGGCTTCAGGTTACAGGATCAGGAATCAGAGATACAGGTCAGGGCTCAAGGACAATACCAGGGCAACATAAGTCTGCGATTGCCGGGTATTTATACTGCAGCTCTGCTAATTAAAGTCAGGTGACACCTGTCTGCAGAGGGGAATACCTGCTCCATACTGCCAGGATCCATCCGCTGGTGGACGCCAGTACTGCGGCCCAAAGATGACATAACATTAACAGGGAAAAGCTCTCCTGACAGTTCCAAACTGCCAGGAGACACCTGCTGGTGGACCTCAGTACTGCATGCCAAATAACAGATATTACCAGCGGATGGAACATTTCCTGACAGTACCCCCCCTCAAAGGAGCGACCTCCGGACGCTCCAACTAGCCGTTGCTGGGGAAAGTCCATGGTGTCCAGCTGGGCAGTGGGCACATCAGGCTGGGCAGCGGACAGGAACATTCCAAGCTGGGCAGCGGACAGGAACACTCCAGGCTGGGCAGCGGACAGGAACACTCCAGGCTGGGCAGAGGACAGGAACACTCCAGGCTGGGCAGAGGACAGGAACACTCCAGGCTGGGCAGAGGACAGGAACACTCCAGGCTGGGCAGCGGACAGGAACACTCCAGGCTGGGCAGCGGACAGGAACACTCCAGGCTGGGCAGCGGACAGGAACACTCCAGGCTGGGCAGCGGACAGGAACACTCCAGGCTGGGCAGCGGACAGGAACACTCCAGGCTGGGCAGCGGACAGGAACACTCCAGGCTGGGCAGCGGACAGGAACACTCCAGGCTGGGCAGCGGACAGGAACACTCCAGGCTGGGCAGCAGACAGGAACAACTTGAGCTGGGCAGCAGACAGGAACAACTTGAGCTGGGCAGCAGACAGGAACAACTTGAGCTGGGCAGCAGACAGGAACAACTTGAGCTGGGCAGCAGACAGGAACAACTTGAGCTGGGCAGCAGACAGGAACAACTTGAGCTGGGCAGCAGACAGGAACAACTTGAGCTGGGCAGCAGACAGGAACAACTTGAGCTGGGCAGCAGACAGGAACAACTTGAGCTGGGCAGCAGACAGGAACAACTTGAGCTGGGCAGCAGACAGGGACAACTTGAGCTGGGCAGCAGACAGGGACAACTTGAGCTGGGCAGCAGACAGGGACAACTTGAGCTGGGCAGCAGACAGGGACAACTTGAGCTGAGCAGCAGACAGGAACAACTTGAGCTGGGCAGCAGACAGGAACAACTTGAGCTGGGCAGCAGACAGGAACAACTTGAGCTGGGCAGCAGACAGGAACAACTTGAGCTGGGCAGCAGACAGGAACAACTTGAGCTGGGCAGCAGACAGGAACAAATTGAGCTGGGCAGCAGACAGGAACAACTTGAGCTGGGCAGCAGACAGGAACAACTTAAGCTGGGCAGCTGGCATGGGCACTTCAAGCTGGGCAGCTGGCATGGGCACTTCAAGCTGGGCAGCTGGCATGGGCACTTCAAGCTGGGCAGCTGGCATGGGCACTTCAAGCTGGGCAGCTGGCATGGGCACTTCAAGCTGGGCAGCTGGCATGGGCACTTCAAGCTGGGCAGCTGGCATGGGCACTTCAAGCTGGGCAGCTGGCATGACCACTTCAAGCTGGGCAGCTGGCATGGGCACTTCAAGCTGGGCAGCTGGCATGGGCACTTCAAGCTGGGCAGCCGGCATGGGCACTTCAAGCTGGGCAGCCGGCATGGGCACTTCAAGCTGGGCAGCCGGCATGGGCACTTCAAGCTGGGCAGCTGGCACCGAGACATCAGGCTGGAGGGCAGACACCCGGACATCAGGCTGGAGGGCAGACACCCGGACATCAGGCTGGAGGGCAGACACCCGGACATCAGGCTGGAGGGCAGACACCCGGACATCAGGCTGGAGGGCAGACACCCGGACATCAGGCTGGAGGGCAGACACCCGGACATCAGGCTGGAGGGCAGACACCCGGACATCAGGCTGGAGGGCAGACTCCTGGACATCAGGCTGGAGGGCAGACTCCCGGGCATCAGGCTGGAGGGCAGACTCCCGGGCATCAGGCTGGAGGGCAGACTCCCGGGCATCAGGCTGGAGGGCAGACTCCCGGACATCAGGCTGGGGGGCAGACTCCCGGACATCAGGCTGGAGGGCAGACACCCGGACATCAGGCTGGAGGGCAGACTCCCGGACATCAGGCTGGAGGGCAGACTCCCGGACATCAGGCTGGAACAGATCAGCTGGCGGGGAGGCAAGACTGGACACTGGCATGATGGTATGGGTTGGATTAGCTAGTGCAGAGGCAGGTTGGGTTACTGGCAGGATCGTTTTGGTTGGAAAAAACTTTCGTTTTTTCTTTGGCTTAGCCACTGAAGATCGGTAGGTGAGTGGTGCAGCAGACTGGAGAGGGGGATTGGGATATGGCAGAGAAGAGGTAACAGTAGCTGGAGGAAGTTTGTGTGGGTTTGCAGGCAGCAGGGAAGAGACAGGTGGATTGAATGCAGGATAGGTACAGGGAGCAGAGACTGGGTATGAGTATTTGGTTGGCAGCAGCGTATACTGAGCTGCAACTACGGTTGACATGGGTGATGGGGAAACATACATTTGGGTAGGTTGGTGTTTGGTGGCAGAGGTGGTTTGTTTGGCTGGAGCTGCTTGCATCATGTCAGACCATGCTGAAAGTATAGGTTGTACAAACTGTGCTTTTAAACCTCCCTGTCTAACAAAAGACTGAGCAGACACAATGCACTCAGCAATCACCTGTGGGGAACAGGCTGAGTAGTGCTCACAAAAATCATCTGGATCATCTTCAAAAAGCCAAACTAGGGATACAACCTGATTCATATCGAAAGGAGGAGTGAAATCATCACGGCCCTCTGGAATACAGGGCAGGGCCAGCTCAGTACATAGCTTGATTAAAGGCTGCACCTCCCCAAACAATATATAACCCTGATCGACCAGGGAGTGAGCCAAACGTATAGTGGCAAACAACTGGTCACTAGACCATTCTTTCAAAGCCTGGCGGCAATAATCACCACTTTCAGATGCCAGCAGAGAAAAATAAATAACCTCATCGGCATTCATGGTTGCAACCAACCGAATCAAAATGGTTCCCCTGTGCAGCCACTTCTGGTCAGGGATGGCCCTGGTATTCTGTCATAAACCAGATGTGACCAGAACTGTGTGACTGCGACAGAGTGAACCAGACATAAATAGGTGAAAGTAAGTTTATTAAGGAAAATGTATATGTGAACACACCACCAATACAGAGTGAACAACCAAACAAACAGTGATAATAAACCAACCAGCATATGTAGCAAGAGGGAGTACCAGAATCGTAGTCAAGCCAGACCGGGGTCATAAACAGGGAATCAGTAGCTGGGAAGGGAGATAAACAGGACAAGAGAGGATGGATGGATCACAGGAGGGACAGGTCAGGTACAAGGCTCAGAGTCCAGGGTTCAGGGTTCAGGTAACAGACAGGAAAACAGGATCAACAGGTCCCAGGAATCAGGCTTCAGGTTACAGGATCAGGAATCGGAGATACAGGTCAGGGCTCAAGGACAATACCAGGGCAACATAAGTCTGTGATTGCTGGGTATTTATACTGCAGCTCTGCTAATTAAAGTCAGGTGACACCTGTCTGCAGAGGGGAATACCTGCTCCATACTGCCAGGATCCATCCGCTGGTGGAGGCCAGTACTGCGGTCCAAAGATGACATAACATTAACAGGGAAAAGCTCTCCTGACAGTTCCAAACTGCCAGGAGACACCTGCTGGTGGACCTCAGTACTGCATGCCAAATAACAGATATTACCAGCGGATGGAACATTTCCTGACAGTGTTCCTGCTCATCAGGTGCAATCACTTTAGACATACATGAAGAGACAGATTGAAAGATACTGGTTTATGTGGCCATGCTGTATGTGTGTATTGTTCCTGTCTGACCATGCATTTATGGTTTGGGAGCATCTGCTTACCTTCTACTCTTTTATCTCATTGCTAGATCATGTACACAGAAATGCAGCTTCCAGCAGAACATGGTCACCAATGTATGTGTGTGGATTGTGGGGTGGTGGTGGGTGTTAGTTTGAATATGTTCTTTTTTTAATATTATGTTGGAATGCTTTCTAAGAATGACTGTTAAGTGTTTCTATAATCTTGCAGATAAAAATGTGATCTGGGTTGGTGGCTGAGTAGTTTTACTATGAAATGTGTTGCCCATTATACACAAAGTAAAGCTGTGTCCACTCTTATGCCGCGTACACACGGTCGTACTTTTCACCTACAAAAGTCCGACAGCCTGTCCGACATACTTCCGACGTACCTTCGGCGGACTTGCGGCAGACTTTCTTACGAACGGACTTGCCTACACACGACCACACAAAAGTACGACAGCCTAGTACGCGGTGACGTACACCAAGTCCGACGAGACTATAAAACGGAAGTTCAATAGCCCGTACGACACCCTTTGGGCTCCTTCTGCTAATCTCGTGTTTATCTCGTGTTAGTAGAAGTTTGGTGAGAGACGATTCGCGCTTGTGAGACTCGTATTTTTCAGTTCGTTTTAACTGTTGTTCAGTCTGTGCTTGTGAGGTTTGTATCTGCTTTTCAGTGCGTTTGGTCAGTTGGCATTGAGAAATCTTTGTTTTATTGGCCGCTCGTTCCTGATTTTCAGGTCGTTCTTCACAGGCCTTGCTGTTCTTCAGTGCGTTCTGTTTAGTGCGTTCTGACCAGCCGACCGTTTTGAAGCCATGTTACCTGTACGTACTCGTCGTCGAGCTCGTGCATTGTATGTGTTTGGTGCTGTAGTTTATTCTTCAGACCAAGACCAGTCCATGAACAGGGCGAGGAGGAGTTCATGGACCAAGAATTGGTTGCTTCAGCGTGACCAGTTCTGTCACATGCCTTTGCTCCGTGAGATCCGTGAGAATAATCCTGAGGATTTCAGGAACTTTCTCCGGATGACGGACCCCGTTTTTGACCGTTTGGTGGCTTTGCTGACCCCCTATATCAGCAGGCAGGATACCTGCATGAGGCAAGCCATCACTCCGGAGCAGAGGCTGGTCGCTACCTTGCGGTATTTGGCCACAGGGAGAAGCCTGCAGGACCTTAAGTTCTCGACAGGCATCTCCCCCCAGGCTCTGGGGATCATTATCCCGGAGACCTGTTCTGCCATCATACAGGTCCTGCAGAAGGACTATATTAAGGTAAGATATTTTTCTTTTATTAGCATCACATGTTCTTTTATGTAATCTTTGATAATGTAATGTATTTCTTGCTTCAAACACTACTTACCATTATTGCAATATAGTGTGAATGTCCCCTTTTTATCCTCACACATGCTGGAATTTTTTCCTGTTATTTTTTGTCATGCATGTATATTTTCCTTCAATAACCTTCCCAGCATGAAGTGATGTGAACATATCCACCTAGTCTACTCATTTTGAATGTATTTTGTTGGAGTGTATTTAGTGTGCTTATAATTAGCAATTATCTAGATTTCACAACCCCCCCCCCCCCCACCTAAACTCACTCCAAATAGTGTGCTGCTAATGAGCAATTATCTAGATTTCACAACCCCCCCACCCCCACCCTCGTTAAAATTTGCTTGAATGTTCTGTGGTGTTGATTTGTCTAAAGCAAATATATGTTGCAGTTTGCAAAATGCATGTGCACTCTACAAGTGCATTTGTTCCAGTGCTTTAGTAAATGAGCAGAAGCTCTGCTGATTTCCATCATCAAATCATATGCAAGCCTCAAAGTGTTTTCATTAATTGCCCTTGCCTGTGATTGTGTACTCCTTGCAACATGAATGCCTTTTTACATTACCTCATTTACTGTAAGCTGGTTAGCAACTGCACCTGCAGAGTGCGACAACTGCAGTCTTGTAGCCTTTTTAGTCCCTAAATTCCTGCGTGTCCTAAAAGTAATATTTTTTAGGGATTTCACAACCCCCTAAAATGTAATCAATGTTCCATCAGAGGGGGTGAGCAATCTGATAAGTGTGCCTTTCCATATTAGTTATTCCAGAGGAATTAAATTATTGAATGTTATACTGATGCTGGGGAATAATGTTTTTAATTGTCTAATTTTCTTGCAATGTTAGCTTACAAATTAATTGATTTTGGTTTTCTTGTTTGATTCCCCAGTTTCCTTCAACGCCACAGGAATGGCAGACTGTGGCATCCCATTTTGCCAGCCGTTGGGACTTTCCCAATTGTGGAGGGGCTATAGATGGGAAACATGTCCACATTGTGCCACCACCCCATTCGGGGTCATATTATTTTAATTATAAGGGGTTCCACAGTATTGTTTTAATGGCGGTGGTGTCGGCACACTATGATTTTTTATATGTGGACATGGGGAAGAATGGCCGGATGTCGGATGGAGGAGTATTTGCCCAGACGGAGTTCTGCCAGCGTCTCCAGAGTGGTGGCCTGGGATTGCCACCTGATGAGGATAACGTGGAAGGACTCCCCTTTGTCTTCATTGCGGATGAAGCCTTCGCTCTCAGCAAGCACCTCATGAGGCCATTCCCCCAAAGAACCCTCACCCCGGAGAGGAGGGTTTTTAATTACCGGCTGGCCAGAGCTAGAAGAGTGGTTGAGAATGCGTTTGGAATTCTGGCCAGCCGGTTCCGCCTGTTTCAAACAGCCATTAATTTGGCGGAATACAAACTTAATTTTATCATTTTAACCTGCTGCATTCTGCACAACTTTTTAAACAAGCATTCTACCAATTATATAGGCACAGTTGGGCCTGAGGCCGGACAAATAGAAGCCAACCTTACAGGCCTGGATACTGTCCGTACTGGCTTGGCCCCCCAAAGTTCCCGTCAAGTTAGACAGCAATATGTTAATTATTTTATGGGTAGGGGGGCCATTGCAATGGGCCAGGATATATAATTTTTTACAATAAAAAAAATATTGCTGAAATCTGGCATTATATTTATTGCTTGCCTTTCTTTTGGGCTGTCTCCTAGGTTATGGTCGAGCAGTTGTAGTGCCAACTGTATTTGAATTTTAAAAATGTCTAAATAAGCTCCATTGCCACTGTAAACAACTTTTTTACAATTATAACCAAACTGATACTGAGCCTTGAAATAACAAACCACACATTTTTTAAAATCCTATAAGGAGATGTTTTTATTAATGGTTGTTATGCATTCAGTTCTGCATTTAGTATAAAATGTTCATAGACAAAAATATAATGATATCTTAATAATGTAGCAAAATATAATTATATTTAAATATTTCTACCTAATCCACAAAAAAATATTTTTGGCTTTTTGATTTTCGCAAACAGGCTTTTTTTTTTTTTTTTTGGAAAATCAAGTTTTGTTTTTTTTTTTTTTTTAAAAGCAAGTTTTTTGTTTTTTTTTAATCAAGTTTTTTTAGTTTTTTTTTTGGTTTTTGCAAATCAAGTTTTTTTTATTTTTTTTGGTTTTTTAAAATCAATTTTTTTATTTTTTGGGTTTTTTAAAATCAATTTTTTTATTTTTTTGGTTTTTTAAAATCAATTTTTTTATTTTTTTTGTTTTTTTAAAATCAATTTTTTTATTTTTTTGTTTTTTTAAAATCATTTTTTTTTTTTTTTGGTTTTTTAAAATCAATTTTTTTTTTTTTGGTTTTTTAAAATCAATTTTTTTATTTTTTTGGTTTTTTAAAATCAATTTTTTTTTTTTTGGTTTTTTAAAATCAATTTTTTTATTTTTTTGTTTTTTTAAAATCAATTTTTTTATTTTTTGGGTTTTTTAAAATTATTTTTTTTGTTTTTTTTTTGGTTAGTTAAAATCACTTTTTT